>VZTO01019889.1:0-42023 GCA_013400615.1 Syrrhaptes paradoxus | reverse complement strand
GGGCCGCGGGGCGGGGCGGCCGGGAGGGAGGGGTCGGAGCCGCTCGGGGGTGAGAGCGACCAGCCGGGGGGGGAGGTGTTGTGACCGGTTCCCGCCTCCGGCCGCAGCTCTGCTCCTCAGGCCGGGGGCTGCCGGCCTCCTCCTGCTGACCCCGCCACACGGGTCCTCGGGGAAGGCGATGGGAACGCGGAGCTCCCGCCTGACTGGCGGGGCCTCCCGGCGCCTCAGGGAGCCCGCGCGCCTTCCTCCCGCCTCAGGCTGAGGGCCACGGCTCCTCCCCCTCCCTCACAGCTAGTCTGGGCATAGATAGGTCTGTCTCCTTTTTACTCTCCCGGAGGAGCTATCTTCCCCCTTCTTCACCCCACCGACCTCTCCCGCCCATTTCCCGCACCTTCAAGCCCAACATCGCTCTTCCCCCGGTTCCAGGTTACCTGTGTTTGTTCCTGGGGACGAGCCCTTCTCACCCTGTGCTGTCACCACAGCTCGAACCAGGGGGTGAAGCCCAGACAGCCTCTTGTCACTCCCTTCTGGACAAGGTCCCCAGGCGAGGCGGGAGAGGAGGCTAGCAGAGAGCCCATAAACCCAGAATGGAGGCCCGGGGCTTTAGCCCCGCAGCCGGCTGCGTGCGGGCTTTGGTCGGGCTGAGGACATGCGGTGGCTGTTCCTGGAAGGAAAGGGAGATGCTAATTTAACACACACACAAAAAGGAGTTGTAAATAAGGTAGCCAGATATTGATGCCAGCTGTTATTCTGGGCATACGTGAGCTGGCACATCTGCGGTGGTTTTCTATTAGGTAAAATCCCAATATAGACCTGGATGGTGTCCCAGCCTCCTCCCGAGGCCTGCGTGTGCGCAGAGGTGTCCGTTCCTCCCGGCACATCCCCGGTGGCTCTGGCAGGCACAGGCAGCCTGGCAGGGGCAGCGTGGCAGGGCATGGGGCTGGTCGCAAGCAGGGGTGGATCGGCTCTCTACAGCAGACATGCAGACCCTGCTGCACCAGCCCAGAGGAGTCACAAAAAGATCATAATGCCAGCAGCTGTATTAACTTTTCCACTCTCCCATGTGCCAGCTTATCAACAGAAAACCTTTTGACATGCCTATGTTTCTCTGAAACGCTGCTAATGCCACAGCAAAGTGAGTCAGTTTGCAGATCACAAATGCCTAAAGCACAGAGTTGGCACTCATAGCAAATACTCCTGTGCTGCCAGCTGCCCTCTCAGACCCCTTGTGTTGATCTTACCATGCACACAAGTTTTGCAATTAATGGTCTCTGCTGACAACTGCATCACAGAGAAACCTCAGCTTTTATTTTAGAAATGTATGGCTTCTAAAATCAAGAACTTCTCACATGTCTTTGACCACTGGAGAACTACAGAATGCTAACAGGGATATTTAAGGTTTCATATTTACAGATGCGCTGTACAAAATTCTTGTTTTATACTATTGTGAAAACCTTTGTTAAAATAAACAGACCTTACAAAGAAAGTTCTGGGCTCTTTGTGAAGGCTGTGGTCAGGCAGAGGGGAGATAACAAACCTCTGCCAGCCTCTCCCTCTACCTGGTCCCGCAGGAGGAGGGAAAAGCAGCAGCAGGGTTTAACAAACCAACCTTTTGGGACAGACCTCGTTGTTCAAGGCACCCAGCAGTGCCAAACGTGGATTTTAATAGCAGGAATCCTGCAGCCTGTGTGTGGGAGGAGGGGGCTGAGTCACCTCCCTGGCCTGAGCAGAGAGCTGAGCTGCAGTGGGGGCCGTAAGCACGAGGAGAGCAGAGCCGCTGCACTCTCGTGGCATAACACGACAGGGAGCTTAGGAAAAGCATCTCTTCCATAAACTTCAAGAATAGTTCAGAGCAGGTACAGATACCTCAGATTTAGTATTTTTGGGCTCTCTCTGACCAAATATGAATAGCTGGAAGCTTTCTTAAGTGCAGCTTTAGAGTGCTACTCCTTTGGAATGTTTTACAAGGGAATTGTCTGGGGTTTGTGCCACAGATCAATTCTCAGCTTCTTAAAAAGAAAATGGCATTCCCCACTGGACATCACTTACATGAGAAATCTCAACAATCTCAACTTAGGACTTGGAACTTTTACTTTCTTGTGCATATCTCTTGTGTTACCCATTCCTTTCTAGCCCAGCCAACCAGCATCATTAACTCTATTAACCAAATGACCAGAGAGACAAAGAAGATAGAACTTGCCCAAACCTTTAACACCATTAACACCACAGTGAATATCGCTGCCATTTTGCATCTGACCACTTTGTTCATCATAGAGATATGGACACTGTTAACAATTTTCATTATCAGTCATCTTACCCTTGCAGCTACCGTGACTCTCTCCCCCTCAAGTCCTCTGTAGCACATGTACCTTTCTAGCATTAAAAATATGTATCAAGGGAAACATTAGTTTGCTTTTATAATTAGACAATAATATGCTCTGTACAGCATTAACCATGTCCTTCCCAAAAAATCAGTGGATACTCCACATGGTGAATAAGTGAAAAATCTCTTCAACATGGGAAGAGCTGGACTGAGACAAGAGTTGTCAGAGGACAGGGGAGGGTTTCAAAGCAAGCAGTGGATACTGGGGTGAAAACAGCAGCGCTGAGGCCTGTGCACAGATACACCAACAACACAAATTCAGATTACAGGTTAGCCTATGTCCTTTTCCTTGAGGTCCACTTCATTTTTTTAAATGAGGTATCAAAGGCCCAATAAAGTAATAAAAATACTAGCTTACCTTTGCAACCTCTAGGAGGGTGCAGACCAGACCAGAGCTTCTCTTAAATAACTCCCATACCCCCAGCTGACTGCATTTCCCCCCAGATACCCCCATTAGCTCCCACCCCCAGCACAGCTTGCTCTTTGTAATAACTCTCAGAGGTGGTCACATGCTCTCAATTTTCAGCTCTTCCCAAGGAACTACATTTCCCAGCATGATTGCTCTTAAAGAATCCCACCAGCCAAAACAAGCCTTGAGAGGCATAAACATGCACATTAAAGGCTAGTACAGTTACACAACCTACTTAAAAACCCCTAGGAGAGCTAATTCAATCATCCTAAACAACATATCTTTCCATTTACTGGTATCACCAAAACCAACAACGTAAAGCACATAATCGTCAATTTGAAAAGTTGTGTTGCTAGCCTGTTCTTTTAAAACAGAAAAAAAAAATACACTTGTTCCCAAGATACTGAGAATTACTATTGAAAACTGGGACAACAGCATTTCTTCAGTTAAAAAAGCAAATAGCGGGAAAAAAAAGAAATACTCTTTTTCTAAATTATTGTACTACATTCTGTACAGAAATATAAAACTGATTTAACAGTTTGTAATAGAATAAAACACACTCAACCGTTTTATGAAGTACTTTAGAGCCAATTCTTTGCACTCAAAAAATAACAGGTGAGGTTTGATCCTAATGGTGCTTGATGCGGTAGGTGTGCTTGCAGCCCTATGACATTTGCACCATTGCTGTTTAGAAGTTACACATTTCCTTGGCACTGCTCTGGAACACAGGTATGACACTAGGGTACCACTCAGATCTTGTCCCTAAAAGCGAGACATGAGCTAATGGAACAATTTCTGCAGGATTTATCTGATAGGGAAAACCACCTCTGGTTTCTTTCTGATCCTTTTATTTCCTATTTTGAAAAAAGTGGAATGAAGTTTTTCAAATAATATACTTCCAAAAATTTTTTGGGCTCTATAGGAAATTAAATTTAAATTGAAGTAATTTTTTGGAGAGAAAAAATAGACAAATATTGAACATCGAGAGGTCCTCAAAATTCAACAACAGACATGTAGAATTAATTAAAACACTTTCACATTTTTTTTGTTTCAGGAAAAATGTTTAAAGATATGCAAATAATACCTACCTGTGTCTGAGGAAACTAGAACCATATCCTCTGGAGCAGGAACAAAATAAAACCCACAATTATGTATATGGAAATAAAGCAAAGAAAGTGCATGAATGACTTGTATATTTGTGTGGTAACAAAGATCACTTCAAATGTGTTTTAGGATGATGCTCAGCTTAGGGGAGGTTTGCATGTTTTGAAACCCACATCTCCTCAACAAACTGAAAAATATTTCGATTCCTAGCAAATCATCTTTTCCTTCTATTTTCAAAGGAGAAACATTTAAATATAACCCTAGAATACAAAAAAGCTTGTAGGTATTTTCATCATTGATTTGTTGTGTGATCTCAAGCAAATGAGTTAGGCAATCATACCTGCGTTTCTTCATTAGTGAAACAGAAATTATAATTACTCTTCTTGGTATGGTATTTGGCACACCTTGTAATAAAAACATACACAGAGTATGATTTCATTTTGTGTCAGTTCCCAGTGCTTGCTGAGTATTCACTGAGAATGAACAATGAAAAAATCACCATGTAGGAAAGGAATGTGCTGGTTTTAAACATTTAACTAAATAACAACAAGAAATTGTTTTACAGTCCAGATTTTGGTTTTCTTCTTGCACTAAACTTACACAAAGCCGAGTTTAGATTTACATTTTAGATTTCTTTTAAGCTTCTGCTAAACCTGTTTTTTGAGAATTTTCAAAGTGAGCAGGACCAGGTCCTGCCTACAATATGAGTCCAGTTCTGCCTGATGCACTTGGACAAATCTCTATTTTCTTACTTGATTTTATACTTGATAAGCTCAGATCAAGCCCTGGTAAGACTTACATTCACATTCATCAGTACTGAAGGAAGATCGGGAAGTAACATCCAAGGTACATAGCATAATTATGTGCTTTCACATTCTCATTTTTCTGAAATACCCACAGAAACTAGAACAAACTAGAAACCAAGTGACAGCAATGTCATCAGGTCACAGTCTTTGCAGACCAAAACAACACCAAAAAAAGAGCAGATAATATCATATTGCCCATTCTGATGGATTCTTAAGACATTAATGTGCACTATCCAAAAATGGCATTCCTACATTTCCTGTTCCTTCATGTCTATCTAGTTGAAAACTATTATTTTTGAATAGTTAGTTCTCAACACCACCAGCAGCTCCTCTGGCACAGCACGGCCCAGCCCGCCGATGAAGGGAAAATGCAGCAGCACTCGGGGAACACAGCGAAACGGAGGATTCCTGCTCTTGGCAGCAGTGGGGGCTCGGCTGGGCTGGTTTATCTCACTGCCCTGGAAGGTCCTTAACTCCACAACAAACAACAAAACCCAATTCTTGAGGTTTAGGATTGTAAGACTTCTGACAGTTTCCAGAGAATTACAGACTGTCCGACCCCTGGGCACGGATCACTAGGCCCGATGCTGATTACAATGGTGGAGGGCGCAGGACCAGCCGATACTTTTGCTTTCAGTAATGAAGCTTAGATAGGTATCTAGAGATCCCTGACCCAACCTGATTTAAAGTAATTTCATTCACTGATGTGTGACAGCAATTTGTAAGGCATTTCAACTCAAGTTTGAAGTAGAATTGATGAGCGTGCTTTGAAAGAATCTGTAGCAACTCAATACAATACCAAACAAGTGAGATGCGGCAAAGCAAGAACAGTGAGAACAGTAAGAAAATGGGAAAAATCCCATGTTTTGAGACCCACTTAGATCTTCAGAAAATATTATACACCGATACGTATCAAAGGATTTACAAAAGGAGGTTAGGGGTTTTGGTTGTTTTGCATTTTACTTTATAGTTGTATGGCACAATAAACCAACACTAAAAATGTGTGTCTGAACCATTCAGAATGGAAAAGTTTTTTGTTTTTCTTTAAAGTACATCATAGCCGCTTTGAGACAAATTACATCCCTCAGCTGAGAAAATTCCTGAAAATCTTAAATAGGCTTTTAATAGAACTGTTAAGACTTGGGAGTATCAAAAGATCAGAATAGCTCAAGTGTGGGGCCTAAAATCCAGAAAAGGCTAAATTGAGAAAAAATTGTATTTGTACAAGCTGGGTTTTATTTTGAAAGAATACTCACAGTGAGAGGGGAAAAAAAAACCAAAAAAAACCCAGTAGATTTGATAAACATTCTAGGCTTTACCTAAGTTAGCCACTAACCCTACACTAACACCCAAGTCCCCATCCATTTTCTCACATCACTCTGAGAGCCCGTGGCAAATTGGTGCCAGTACGGGGTTTTTTTCCAAGCTGGCTTCCTCACAGCTTCCTCCCAGTATAACCCTAGGACAGAAAGCTTCTGGTAGAGACTGCTCTGCAAACTACAAGGTCATTCAGATTAAAGCCAGACTTGTTTTTTCACCTGGAGCCTCAGGTGGGAGGAAGCCAGTATTCAAAACAAGTTGCCCTTAGAAGCACAGCTCAGAAGAAGAAGGAGATCTTTTTAAAAAGGTGTGTACCCTGAGAAGGCACCTGCTCTGCACAGTTCTAACACCACAGCAGGGAATTAACGTGGTTCAGAAGGATTTGGGAAGGATGTTTCTGCAGGAACAGGTTAGCTGATGACAATTCTTTTAAAAAAAGACCATGTCATTTCAGCATCACTATTTCAGTATGGCAAAAATATTTTTGTTTTAAGACACTGTTACACGTTTTTGGACTATACCATAGTTTTCACAAAATAACATAAGCAATTATGGTACATTTATAGAAAAGTCAAAATATAATACTTTACTTCAAAAGAAAACATTAACAAAGTGCTTTGTTAAATGCTGATTCTCTTTTTGGTGTTATGTCTCAATTTTCATTTTCATTTCAAAGGAGGTGTTGACAGTTTGTTTTTTATTCCAATCCAGAATGAAAGCAAAACTTCAAAATATTGTTTTTTTTTTTTTTTTTAAGCAGAAATAGCAATTCCTTATCTCATGCCAATGATGGCTCTTCGAGAGGCTGCAGTCTTTACGGATCGCAGTGTACATACACACTTGCCTCAAGAGCACAAAGGGGAATGTTTCCAGCTTCTGGGGGGACAATCCATGTACCATCTCTGGGTGTCTGTTAGCATTGTATTTGACTGTATCTGACGGAGAGGAGCAAAACACCCTCTGAAAGTTGGCTCCTTTATGGTTACAGGTACTTGATTCTTAGGAGAGCAATCTCTTCTGGAAGCAGTGGGAAAGAAATTATTTGAAATTAAATGATCAACAGTTTGTGTTAATGAAGTGTCAAGATTTATCCTGGTATTAAAGTTTTGTTGGGTTTTTTTTGTTAGTTGTACTTCATTCCCAGCTCTAAAGGTGACAGAACACGCTGAGAAGTTACCTTTACTCGGATCATACTTACAAGGATGAATGTAGCATCCTCACTGAGCTCCGTTTAGACTCATGCTCCCTGGCAGTGCCATGAGAATGTCTCCTGGAGCCGGAGCCAGAGCCATGGTTATCGATGTGCGCACAGCAGTGAGGGCAGGGGACAAAGGGACTATTCCAGCACCCAGATTCTTCAGCTGGAAGTTCTTCATAAGGGTTCTTCAGCTTGGGTAACCAAGCTCTGGGGCCTTGCTTCAGCCAAGTTTATTTGTGCCGAATAGGAGAGCTGCAGCCAAAGAGGTTGAGCCTGGTGTAACAAACCCAGCAGTACAGCAATGGGGACGTGGGAAATCACAGTTCGAGTCCCTTCCTCTGATTGACCAGCACCAGGCAACGACCCATCCTGTTCGCTGTTGTGCCCATGTTACTTCTGCCTAGCCTGTACCTCGGAAAAATGGTGTGTTCTCCCCACAATAGCGACTGAAGCCATGTTTGTGAGTGAAAAATCTTGGGTCAGGACATCACTGACCAGTCTGATTATGGAATGTGGAACCAGACAGCATGTAACTACACACTTCCCAGGCCAGAAGTGAAGAAACGCCGTACAGAGTAGTATTGTTTTATGGCTGGCCTTACTTTTTCTCATGAATATCAATGGGAGTTTTATTCTTGACTTCAAAGAGAGTGTGACTGAGCTCAACATACCATACAGCTGAGCAAGTTGAGCAAGTGAGAAAACAATTTCATCACCAGGCAGACAACTGGTTTGGCTGAATAGACAACTCACAAGTTTCTGTCACACAGAGGTGTCATGGCACAAACAAGGACAGCGCAGCAGTGACCATGCAAGAGTGTCATTTTATACAATTAAATAAGAAGGAAAGGGATATGATGCTAAATGACCAGATCCTCTAAGGAACAGAAGATACTGGAGAAACAGTAAAAAGTAAGAGTAACAGGCAAAATTCCAGTTTCCTTTGAGACTAGGTTCTGATCTATGGTCACTGGAACACAACTGGAGTTGCAGCATGACCCATTAGAACTTTGAGGAAAGTTAAATGTATGTATATGTCTCTTTCAGTAACATATCCCATATAATACTCTGTCACTAAGGTAAGAATAAAATTGTAAAAGAGGAACATTTTTCTCTGCTGGATATACCCTGTATACGTACACTGTAACACCACCAAACTCCATCTCAACCAGACCCAGTACACACACAAAAAATCTTACATTTAAAAGAAAACGGTGACAATACAGAGCTTGCTTAAAACTTCATTTATTTGTACTGTAAGCCAAAGGATCTTAATCAACACAGAAATGCACTGCTAGGCCTCCTTGGGAGCTATAAACAATTGGTGCACTTGTCAAATAAAAATACATAAGCAATTAAATGATACGGAAAAGGTACAGAATTCTTTAAACATACGCTCTTGTTGGGTACACACACACACAAACACAAAGAGAGCACTTTCCAGTTTCCATCTGTAAGAGAAATTATAGCAAAGCTATCGAAGCCCACTTTGTACTACGGAGGCAAATAGCCTAGAAAATCTCTCGCATTATATAAGTGATACAACCAAATGCTTCCCACTCTGGCAGCTCTTTGTTGTACGATGCGCGCTGGCAGTCTGGCACTTTCTTAAATGGCTTTGGGCTAAAAGGAGGTGCTCCGCAGCTCTTAACATAAAGCCCCTACTTATCTATCTTCTGCAAGTTCAAGTATAATATAGCAAATTTAAAACCTGAATATTTGACGCTGATACAGCAAGGACTTGGTTACATGCTTAACTTTATGCATTGCATATAAGCCTACTGACTACACGGGCAAAATTCAGAGTATCAAACATTTGTTGGGTTAGGGCTTATGTTCAAATAACCCAGGCACAGTTCTCTGGGCTGTACCCTGCTGTTTCTTTCTCAGCATGAAAGGTGATGCTTTTCCTTTTTTATCAATACATTCTGTGTGCTGGAGTTTCTATTCATTTAAAGAAAACCATTTTTGTTTCTCCTCTATGTTATGATGACACTGCTCAAGGTATTACATTAGCAAAGGTGTTTTGGTTGCATTTTAACATTGGAAATAACTAAAATACATGAGAAGAAGGGGAAATGAGGATATAAAGTCTATGTAAGTATTTACACATCCCGTTGTTAAAATAAATGAAGGCTAATTAACAAGGAATTAGCCACAAGTATGAAATACAAAATGAATGAAAATTGGTTTCTAAATAAGATTAATATTAGAATCAACTACTGTTAAAACCAAAATATAACATGGTTTTGGAAGCTGCAATGAAATATAAATTAATAATTCTAACACCAAAAAAAATCAGAGTTACATAATTGTTTTAAAACACTTTGGAGAGCGCAAATTAGAGCTTTTTTTCCTCAGAAAAAAGCACAGCAGGGGGGAACCTCCCCCATTCTTCCTGCAAGTTGGTATTACATTAACAAAAGTCTTCATGTTAAAGCATATACTTCATATATTTTAATAGCTGTTGAGAACATAACACAGTTCTTTCTAAGCATAATGTAGCACCTCCTGTAAACATAAAAAGCACTGGTTTAATCTCTAATTATTTTATATGCAATAATGCCTTTGTTTTGTAATGAATTCCATTCCTTCATTTTAATGTGCTCATAGTTGCAGGGTTCTGCTGAATCATAGCTTACACAATCACAGACTCCTAAACTTCAGAGGCTTAACACCAGGGTTGCAGCCGTCTGGGCAACAAGACTTTTGCTCTGCAACTTTCTGTGGCTTGTAGATATCACAGAAATGAGGAATTCAGAGCGCCCAGCATGCATCTCATCTATCCTCATTTGACCTACAGTCAGCTTTACCCTGATACTTGAAAATAAGGATCAAAAAGCAAGCTAATATTTTTTACAAGTTCTCAGTACTGCTAGCCTAAAAGGTTTACCTGTCGTATGTTAGGCTTACATTACCTTACACTTGTTAAGATAACGCCTTCAATGTTCATTTGGGTTACATTTCCAATCTTTTCTCTGTAGCTAGAAGCGTCCTTTTCTTTCTCAGTGGCAACTAAAACTTCAGTTGTAACAGAAAATCGTAAGGCAAGTTGTGAGAGACAGTAACTTCTACACAGAAGTTTAAATGCCTTGGGTCCCGGTCTCTCAATTCAAAAATAGATGCAGAGCTGCCTCCGTCCTTTGCATGTCAATTTACACGTACATGGCAAAGGCTGCAAGATAACAGATCTGAGTCAGAAACCTCCACAAATTGTTGACTAGATTTTGCAGCACACGGAGGCGCAAACAACAGCCGTTCGTTTGTCTGTCAGGCCTGTGAGGACTAGCACAGACCAGCAGTGAAATTGCTGGGACCCAGACCGTATGCCCTTTATTCCAAACCTCTTAACACCTCCTCTGCTCGGCTGACTCTAGTGATGCTGTTTGCCGTGCTGTGTCACTCACACAGCATGCTAACGGATGTGTCGGAGACATTTTCACACTAGTGTTTGGAAGAAGTTTGCTGGCACTTCACCCTGGGTACAGCCTGTTTATCTGGCAGCCTGAGATGCCAGCGAGGGCTGTATTTTCCTTTTTCTCATGAGCTGCCCCACAAGGAGAGAGGAATGTGCAAGATAAAAGGACTTTCTCTTGGAGACCCTTTTCTTTTGAAACTCTGCAACAGTCCTGACTGGGTAGTGTAGAAGCCCCCAAAACTGACATTCTTCAGAAATCCTACTTTTTAACCTAGGCAATATATCCTTTCCCTCACCCACACACCTCAGATATTTATCTCTAATAAATGTATATTAAAAGACACATAATCTGTATCAGTTTTCCTTTCATTAAAGAAAAGCTTCATGCATCTCACCCTCCTCACTCCTCTCCTACTTTGCCTATTAAAGTGAGTAGTTCTGAGTAACGGCTAATTTTTTTTGCTGAAAAGTCAGATCACTTTCTCTGCTGTTTTCTTTAAGCACTCACCTACACACATGCCCCAGGGCACTTAAAAATGCCTGCTGGGAGTATGGTCTTTAAGACTGTCCTCACTTTCAGTTCCCCAGTGACTTGTCCCAAGCACCTTTCAGCTACTGAAAGTTTTAAAGAACTTGTCTGTGCATATCCTAAGATAATCATCATACTTCCAAAATCTAAACTAAATGAAGTATTTTAAATAAACATCAGAGCCATCTTATATCCTCTTTCACTTAGAGGCTATGCATTATGATCCTAGTATAAACCACTCTACTTCCAGGAACGAAAGCGCCAGGCAGAAATACATTTCTGTGCCCGGGGTGTCTGGTGAAGCAGAAGGGGGTGGGTCAGAGGCAGCATTCTCAGTCTCCCAACACAGAGATGGAAAAATGGTTCAGTGTGGCATACCATTGATATTGTTCAGCAAAGAGTAATTAAAGAGGATTAATTACAGAGGAAAACAGATCAATAGTACCTGGTTTTGTACTCTTCATTCACAATATTCTTGGACTGTGTCTAATGGAATTAGTATTACCAAATTAGGGAACACATTTTTAAAACTGTAAGACAGTAGAGGGGAAGACCATGACTGTACTCCATGCAAGAAAGGATTCTCTTTCTGTTCTCTGTTAGCTGTGCAGGTGCCACAGCTTCCCCTGCATCTCCCTCCCATCTCTTGTACTCTGTTTTCCTATTTATGCTGTAATTATTTTCCTTCTAACTCCTTCATGAGAAGCCCTCACAAAACTACTGAAGAGCAGAGGGGGAAAAATTACAATCACTAGACAAAAAGTGCTGTAAAACACAAAGTAAATAGGCACTTCTGTTCCCTTAATCTTGTTAAGTAAGAGAAATCTTAGGTCCTACATGTGAAGAATAGCAGGTAATATAGCTTCAGACAGAAGTGCAATTTTAAACAAATACTTTCCCTTTACTATATCAAATTTAAACTCATCCTATCACAAGAGTGATCATTTCTGTAATTTAGCATTCTCATGACAGTCAAGAATATTTGCCCTATCTTTTCAAGACTTATATTTCCTATATGTTACATAGCTCCAAACATAACTTATTTGTCAAGCCTAGGATCAGTACAAGCTTTTGCACAGCTTCAAAAAAAGTTACAGTGAATACAACTGTATTTACACAAATAACCAAACTGAACTCATCAAATAAAAGTGAGAATTGCCAATACCCCCTGTTGCAACCAAGAGTAAACATACGAAGAGAACAAAAGGGCTAAGAAAGGACAGCTTAGGTAGACTTCCAGGATTTCCTCTGGTGTTGTAATTTCAGAAGTTATTAGGAAATTGGATAAGGAAAATACTTTAATTCAGAGTTTCAGTAAAGGAGTTCATACTCTTCATCTATGAAGAGAGATGGGGTGCAAGAATTAAAACCTCTGCGTAAAAATATCGCTACATTTAGTATCTGTGGTTGGCCCCCAAGTAGACAATGACACGATTTTCATACACTTTCTTCATAGTTTTCTCAATTTGCTTCAAAAATACTTGTGGAATTCTCCCACATAAAGTGTGCACTGTATCCAGAAACTTAGACTGCAGAGGGTAGTACAGAGACTGGAAGAGATTGTCTTCAAATGGAAACTAAAGAAAAGAAAAAATAATTACAAAATGGCATTTAGTAAGTTTCTGTAAGATAAAACATTATATAGGTAGACAATGACTTGCTCCTCGCCTTCCCACAGTATCATGAAAACCTATCAACTTCAACCACGGGTCTGCTTGAGAGCGCTTGCTTTCAGAAAAGTGTGTCTGGGCGTATTACCTGGAATAGCCAGCTTCCCAGAAACTGTATTTCTAGAGTTTGTATTCAAAGGAGATTTACTAATGTAGGGATACTGTAACTAAACAGATATTTTAGACAGTGGAGATTCAAAGTGGAAAAATGGACCTGTGTCTGTATGCAAGCTTCTGCCTTCCATGTGCCCAGAGGCTCTAGGTGCTCAGGGAGGACAAGCCTTCACTGGCTATTTACAGACCAGAGCTGCAGTACCAGCAGGAAGAACCCCATTCAAACGCTTTTCCCACCTCCGGTATTACAGAAAAGCAATTTATCAGCCTTTTTGATTAGAAGTTTACTATCATATGAAGAAGGGTCATTTAAGTAATCTCAAACAGACACATGCAGTAAGACAGGAGAGGCTAAAGCAGCCTTGTTATTTTGTGTCTGATGGGTGTACATAAAGCACAACCACACTCAGCCTGATCTGCTGGAATGGCAATGTGAGCGACCCAGTTAGAGCAGTGATCTACGCTGAAATGAAAGGACTGCCTCTATCGCGAGAGAACACTTACATCACGTATCACTTCATAGAGTGCCTTGAACGTAGGCTGTTTGTCGTCATGGNGAATGGAGACACCTTCTTCCTCTGCACCTTTACAGTTGCTTCCATACATACAGTGATCAGGCCGGTAGTTCCACTGACACGGGAACACATAGAGACACTCTGCCAATGTTGGGCAGGGAAGACAAGGGGGAGAAAAAAAAAAGCAAAAAGACACATCAAACAAGAGTTACAACAAATTAAACCCTGTTTCTGTGAAAAAGCTAGAACTGGCAATCAGAAAATAATTCAGTTACTTCTTTTGCAAATATCCTAAGCAGCAGCTAGACATAGAAGCTTCCTTTCCTCGGGGGATGACACCTTAGCACTGTTAGACCTGAAATAACAGAAAAAGAGGACAACACAAAGACTGCATGCAAATGTAAACCAAGAGAGCATTCTACAAACCTAAAAGTGACAGAATCAAACCCAGAGAGCATGCACCAGGTGGCACTATCCAGGGTCTTCTGCCCTAGTAAGTAATTTCCCAAGTTACAGAAATGATTAGGGAAGCATACACAGCAGACAGTTATGGAAAATCCTGAATCCTTCTGGAGACAGCATGGGAAAGCTTGCAGAGTATATCCAATGTTTGCTGCTGGAGCTTTCATTGAGGCTATGACAATTTGTTATACTGAGATCAGCAGAGTTTAAGAGATACTGTATTTTATGCACAGTCCTTCCAAGAGCTGTCATCCATTAATTTCACAGGTCCAGGTTATGTAAAGATGAGCCTAATTCCTCAAAAGGGCTTGTAACCTGGTTTCTTCTACTGATTCTTTTTTTTTTAAAACTTTCTCTACATACCCACAGTATTTGCAATATGTTCATAATAAATCACACCAGTCCTTTTTTGCTTTAGAAATGGAGTAAAATGAATCATTATGCTATGCCATCAGATCTTGTCAGAAGTACCGAAGACTGAATTCTTTACTTGGCCTTGCTTAGCTTCCCAGAAGTCTGCAGCTGGTCCCGTGTGGTTCTTGCAGAAGCAGGACAAAAGGTTTCTGAAACATTTATTCTCTCATGCTCTCTCTAGCAGGAAGCTTCTCCAGAAAGGGTAGATTGTAAGAGGTTTCCATTCAGTCTGACCTATCACACATTCAGAATTGCTCCCCAGTGTTGCTGAAAGGACAGGAAGAGCTGCAACGCCTGATCCAAACCCTGTTACAGTTAATGGGGATCCTTTCGGTAACCCTGAACAGATGTTTGCAAGTACAGCACATCAGCAGGTCACTATGGGGAAAGGATGTCATCAGGTGCTCATTAGCTTTCGTACATGTCACTTGAGTATTCTTGATCTTCTCACCATGATGCTTTTGCGCATTTTTTGCTTTCACAGCTGGACTCAAACTCTAGCTGCTCTGTGAGCCTTCAGATCCATTAATCGTCAGAACAGCCTCCGGAGTTGGGAAAAAGGGTGCATCTCTTCAGGCCCCAGGTAACCGAGTTCTGTGTATTTTTAAGCCAATGCACTGCACCTGTAAAACGTTTGACTTCACAGCTAATCTGTCTTTATCTTCTTCCTCCAGTAGACCCTATTCCGTAACATTCATTTCATTCTGAAAATTAATTTATTATTTCATAATGAAGACTTATTCAACTTTATTTTNAAATGGAGTAAAATGAATCATTATGCTATGCCATCAGATCTTGTCAGAAGTACCGAAGACTGAATTCTTTACTTGGCCTTGCTTAGCTTCCCAGAAGTCTGCAGCTGGTCCCGTGTGGTTCTTGCAGAAGCAGGACAAAAGGTTTCTGAAACATTTATTCTCTCATGCTCTCTCTAGCAGGAAGCTTCTCCAGAAAGGGTAGATTGTAAGAGGTTTCCATTCAGTCTGACCTATCACACATTCAGAATTGCTCCCCAGTGTTGCTGAAAGGACAGGAAGAGCTGCAACGCCTGATCCAAACCCTGTTACAGTTAATGGGGATCCTTTCGGTAACCCTGAACAGATGTTTGCAAGTACAGCACATCAGCAGGTCACTATGGGGAAAGGATGTCATCAGGTGCTCATTAGCTTTCGTACATGTCACTTGAGTATTCTTGATCTTCTCACCATGATGCTTTTGCGCATTTTTTGCTTTCACAGCTGGACTCAAACTCTAGCTGCTCTGTGAGCCTTCAGATCCATTAATCGTCAGAACAGCCTCCGGAGTTGGGAAAAAGGGTGCATCTCTTCAGGCCCCAGGTAACCGAGTTCTGTGTATTTTTAAGCCAATGCACTGCACCTGTAAAACGTTTGACTTCACAGCTAATCTGTCTTTATCTTCTTCCTCCAGTAGACCCTATTCCGTAACATTCATTTCATTCTGAAAATTAATTTATTATTTCATAATGAAGACTTATTCAACTTTATTTTCTCCCTAGGATTGAGGGTAATACATGGTGTACCAGGGACACTGATGTTTAACATCTGTCTGCAGTAAACAGATGTTAGCTTATTGCTTTGATTTTGCTCTCTCCGTTTATTTGCCTGGATTGGGGTTTATCCAATTACTTACCCTATGACTCCTTAGAGAAAAAGGGAACAGAATAAATAAAGATAAATCCAAACTTAAGATAAATCCAAACTTATTCTGTTCTTAAGATCACTTGAGGGAATACGAAATCACATAGGCATCAAGGAAATGCAAATAAGAATGGATACTCAGCATATTCAGAAGTATGAAATAAGGTTCTCATTCTCTTCGGGAAGCACGTACTACGCTACAAATTTGAAATGCATTTCTCAGGTGTTACTGGTTTCAGAAGTGCCTGCAGTCATTCCTGTGTGATCAATGCAAAATACTTACTAAAGGCTGAATTTCCAGAAAGCGTCTCAGCACTTGTGGAAAAAGTCACACCCTTTTAAAAATAAAGATGCCTAAACTTGCCAGTTCTGTGGAAATACACACTCATGTGAGTAAGACTCCAATTCAAGAGGAAATCAAGGTCAAACCAAAAAGGTTACAAGTTGTTTGTGGAGGCACTGTGCAAGAGTGACAGACAGGAATCAGCTACGACATTTTGCTGGGCTGACAAGTACATACTTATTGGTCACAGTGGTCCACGTTAGGACGGGTGGGTTATGCCATCTGTTCTCTGAGAACAATGCTTTCACAGGCTTGAAGTGCTCCATAGCTCTTCATGGTCCCAGAGCAAGCAGAATACAGAAGAGTAGAAAATGCACAAATCTAAGCAACGGAATATAGATGACACCATCCTGGTGCCCACTGAGGATGGATCATTCTGCTGAGAGGCTGGAAGCGTCTTTCTCAAAAAGTAACTTCTAGCGAAGGAGCAAAAGTACGGAGGGCAACAGCTTTGGACAAGATAGTCCGTCATCTGTGTCCATTTTCTGTTTATATTAGCTTTGTTACTTGTTTACATAAATATCAGAAATCAGCTGAATTTCAGAAAAATAGAGCATAGCTTTGAAGAAAGTTTGGCAATTTCACATTCAGATAAACATCTTAAACAAAAATATTTTTCAGCTAGGCCCTGGTCCAGTGATGCTCTTAAGCTCACATACGGCTTGAACTTTGTTCCTGCATTTGATCATTAACCTTATACTTCCTTATTTTCTCAGAATCTCCAGAAAACAGATTTACATGTTCAATGGAACTAAGTCTGAGCCCCACTGCCTGCACCACTTCCGGAAGTATTTTCATAGGTTGTAAATCCTGGGTGCACTTACACATTAACTTCATGCCAGAGTACATTATGCATACTATAAATAACAAATAGCATTTTTAAAAAATTATTTTTCAAGTTCAGAAATTTTCTTAACACAGATAGTCATGACTCCAAGAACCATTACTTACCTGGGTTAAAGTAAAAAATAATATTTAGTAAATCCTGGTCTCCCCATGTAATGTAATTTTTGTACTTTTGGTATAATGGATATAACATTTCCTCCCAAGTCAAGCCACTTGGCATCATGCTGTTCTGCAGGGCAGAAAAACAGAAGCAATGGGTTAATACCATGAACAGGGATGTGATACATGACTCAGAGTACGGCATCTACACATTTGTAAGTCTGCTAAACCATGTCAGATACCTAGATGAAAAATGAAGACCTGCCAGGAAATGTTACACCTGGATAGGGCTGGAGCAGCAGAGCTGACTGTGCTTGTTCTCTAAACAGGAAAGCAAGGTCTCCTGGGTCTAGCTCTGATGTCAGCTCCTGCTATTCACAATCTTCCTATTCTGAGCAACAGGAGGGAGAAAAAGTAGGAAAGTGGAAAAATGCAAAAATGCAGAGACAAGGTAAAAACTGAGGTATAAAAGCCAGGAAAAAATGCAGACTAAAAATTATCTACCCTGGGAATTATGATATTAAGAGCAAGGGCTTTTTTCACTCAAGCTGTTCTTGTAATGGTATAGGGAAGCCCTGGCCTTGGCTGAGGGACAAGACTACTTGGGGTAAAGTTTTTCAAGAGGTTAGAGCATGCACGCTCAACGAAACAAATGGAGATGTTTTACAAGTCAGGACTTGCACAAAAGAGCAGAGATGTCACATCAGAAAAGATGTTCCTATCTCATTTATATGAAAATTCATGGAGTCACTTGATCTACAGCAGGATACAAAATTCTATTTAGAGCAGATGCAAAAAATTAACAATTTCTCTGGATACTTATATCAAGGTTCCCAATTTTAAAAACAATACAGTGACTGCACTGAAGATCCTTGAGTTTATTCTTTCATGTATCTTTCAAGGTGACCCGGTTTCCTCTTGGACAGAGTTAACTTTCTTCACAGTAGTTAGTATGAGGCTGGTTTGGATTTGTGCTGAGGAGAAGCTGATCACACACTGATAGAGCTGCTGCCAGGACAGTCAAGGACTTTCCAGCTTCTCTGCTGTGCCCGTGTCTGCAGGGGCAGGAGAAGCTGGGAACAGGCTGTGCCTTGGTCATCGGGTGGTGATCAGTATCACTGTGTGTCCATTATTTGTATACATTACTATTATTATCATTATTCTTCTCAGTTTTATTGTAGTTTAGTTATTAAATTGTTCTTATCTCAACCCACAAGTCTCTTTTCCCTTCACCCCTTTAATTCTCTCCCCCATCCATGGGAGGGGGGATGGTGAGCAAGCAGCTGTGTGGTGTTTTGGTACCAGGGTCAAACTACAACACAGGGGAAAATGAAATGTACTGCTAACAGACTGCTTCATCTGGAAGTTCTCAGTGCTCCAGTCTCTTGAGGAAGTTTCACTTGTTTTAATAATAATTTTCACTATAATTGCTGTTAGTATCCAAACACATATTCTATATTTTTCAGATTCTTTATAATACAAAATTTATATAATTTTTTAGTAAGTTTTACAAGATGGGAAACATACACAAATTATTAGTTTCTGCAACAGCTGTATTTCTTCTCACCTTGAACTGAGTGCTGCGTATCCGTGTTAAATTCATTAGCATCACTCCAGAATTGACTCCAGTTGTCCCATAATAAGGGTGACGCGCAAATCGACTATACCAGCCAATCTTTGGTATTTCATGCTCTGGGGCCATAGCAGCTAGCTGTGTTGAGTTGAACTCTTTCAGGATGTGCCAGATGTCATCGATGGGCCTCAGGAAGAGAACATCAGTGTCCACATAAAGGAGAGAATCCACATCCTTTAAAATTACCTTTTGGGTTTGCACAGCAAGGAGAGAAAGAGATTAAAAAGAAACCAAACAAACAACAAAAAGCATTATTATTGGCAAAAGTTATTTTTATTTTATATTGATAATTTGAAAGAGGTTATTGATGTATCAGCTAAATGTAATCACACATGATAACTGTTGTTCCTAGGTTATTGGCTTGCTGTTTGTTGTTGTGTTGTTTTTTCCAAACTGCACAGCAAAGCAGCTAACAGACCAGAAGACCACACAAGTTGGATTCTAATCTTCATTTGAAACAGTAATCCACTAAACTCTCAAAAAACCCCTGCAAGTATCAGTTCAGAAATTAAAAGCAAAGAATATACATTTACATAGCTTTGTTAGTTCTTTTAAAGATCTGTAAGTGGTATTGTTGTAAAAAAAAAAAAAAATAACCATCTGTAGAAAATGTAATTTTTGCACACTGTATAGCAGGGATTCTGAAAGAATTACTAATGAAAATGATATATTATACAGTATCTTATGAACCTGCTCCTCTGTGTGTGCATGAAAGATGCTTTCACAATCTATCACAAAAGCTAATTTGGATCCTGATCCTGCAGTTGGATTGCTTAGCACATACCTTGACAAAATATACAGCTTCCTCCATAGATAGAGAGGGTGAGCTAGTGTAACAGAGAACTTTTCATCTCCATTGGGTATGTTTTCTTCTGCCTTTGTAATGTCTGTTTTTCCTATTACAACCTTGTGCTCTTAGGAGACTTACATTCAGTATTAATATATACAAGTGTTTCGTGTTCCTTAAGAAAACCCTATCGATCACTAAAATGTATATGCATCCTCCTGAAGAACAAAATTTGCTTGGTAAAGAGAAATGTTATATTAAAACTTATCAGGTCAGATTCTGATCTCTGTTATTGGACTCTATATCAGGAGTAACCACAGTAAAGTTAGTCAAGTCAGAAAGGTGTAAACAGTAAATTAGATCCAGGATATTTAATCTATTCTTGTTGACAATGTTCCCCCTTGTGGCTATCCAAATCCTTACATGCTCATTCATTAATTTCAGTAGGGCAAATTATGCAGTACTTCAACAGCCCAAGAAAACTCCCTTGGTGTTTGCACCAGCTATCTGTAAGGTTGTTTGTTAAGTAATAAATATCATTAGCTAAAGTTGACGATCAGTTCCAACTGCATTTTTGTTGCTCTTCTTCATTATTTGCTAAAACTGTCCAAAAATTCCCGAAGGACTGAAATTTTCTTACTTTGGTCTCAGCCAAAAGCCCTATTTCTCCTTCTCTCTTTCTCTTAAAAGCAAATCCAAAAGGCTATTGATTTTTACCACGTTGTGGAACAGAACAATCACTCTCATCCAATTGCAATGATACCAATGAGAAACTCTCCTATTTATGCAGGTAACAGTAAGTCCCACTAAAGAAATTGAATTTTACATAATTTGAAATGTATTGTAACTGAAGATTACCTGTGAAATAGAATGAACAGTAAAATTCTGAACAAGTGGGAGGAAAAAATTACCTTTAAGCATGCTCAACAGGTATCCATTAAGATGCCAAATCCATGAGTACAGACTTAAATGAGATTTTTCACCTGACTGAACACTTTGGGATTCACACTAACATTTAGCCGAGTTTAACAAATCCCTGACCTGTATTTCTGACACAATAACTACATGTTATTCCTACACAGCAGGACAAGCAGGAGAAGGCAAGTGTCGCTACATTTTAAACAAAAATTATGCTTACAAGAAACTCCATGTAGACAAGCCCAACACAATCCTGTCCAACAACACCATCCAGCTGTGCTGGGTGGAAGGTTATAGCAATATACCATTTTCCCATGAAAAATACAAAACAGCGTATGAAAATATCAATAAAGGAGTGATGCAAATGGTTCAATAACACAGTAAGAGCTCAGAGGTAAATATTTTCAAACTTTTAAGTATCCCAGGTATAAAAAGACAGTTACTTTAAGAATATTTCACTAGAAGACAGTTGAAAAAAAGAAAAGGTTTTTCAGCTTAAGGGTATCTTGGATATTATTCTGTAGCACCTAGAAGCCCTAAGTCATAGAGACCTACTATATGAACTCATCCCACTAAAGAAAAAAAGAAATCACCCCAAAATTTAGTCTTAGGAGATAACACAAGAACACAGAGAGAGTGGAAACTATTAGGCTTCGCCTGAGGGATCCACAGCACGCTATATACCACATAAGATTTTTTTAAGGGTGCCCTGGTAGAGAGACAGAGAGACAAGTTCAGGCACCTTCCAGCAGAGGGTTAAGGGGGAAGTTTAATGGATGCATGTAGACACTCCTCTCAAGCATAAGTCACAGTCTGGGCACTGCTTCTTCCAGAAGAAAACTGTTCTTTCAGCAACCTTAAACATAACACAAATTTAAGTCTGTGGAAGTCAATGGACTTTAATAATTTTCCTATATATAAATGGATTCAAGCAGGTTTTTCTGTTCTTTGTGAAGGAGGTGCCTAGTAGCATTTGACCCTACACTTTCCACCTTGTATTCCTCCACGCAGGATTCACACGCTCTTCTTTCTGGTTTGTGGAAAGTTCTTCCCTCTCCTGTGTCCAAGGTGTTGCCCTGCAGTGACAGCCAACAGGCTAAAAGAAAAGCTATGCTACTTCCTTTAAGCCCTTCATGCTTCCCCCTGTCACATGTGAAATGTTAAGACTTATTTAAAACCTACACGTGTCAGTTTGAATTGATCACATCCCCTTCTGGCTGTGCATTTAACTTCGCCTTCGGTAGGGGAATTTAATTTCAGAAATTGTGGCTGTAAGAGTTCCTTGCATAGCTCCCGGGATTTCAGTGGAGTTACACTGGGAATAAATTTCATTTAAATAACTCTGGCATTCCCAATGTCCCATAGCTTTAGGGTAGCTCTGTTCCCAAGCACTCTCCCCAAACTAAACAGAGTTTTCAAATAAATATTTTAGGCAATTGAGTACCACAAGGCGAGCCTGTGGCACAAGAGACCTTGCTCCAGTTTGCTCTGCCTGAACCAGACACTGTGCAGCTAGGGCTGCCAGCACTCCCAGCCTGCCAGGAGGGCTCACCAGAGGGATGCGTCTGCAGGTTACAAATGACATGCATCTGACCTGGAGCATAAGCAAGGCAAGACTGTGCCTGGCAGCCTGAGTTCACACTTGCTAGCACAAACCATGTAGACATACCCGACAGACTGTGATTTTTTTAAATGCATGGTCAGGAATACGGCTTGTCTTCTTCCTTGCTCTATAGGCGCTTACAGCTTAAAAGAAGTGTGATTTTTTTGCAGCTATATAGAGTATTAGTGAATCTGTCAAAAAGTGCTGCACAGAACTGTCTATATTTAGCCTGACATGTCACTTAAATACTCAATTATATGTAATTTTATTTCACAACTTCTGTCTCCATAGATTCTCCCCATGTTAGCAAGGTTGGCAAGTAATAACCCACTACTGTGTAAACACATATTGGTGTATTGTGAAGCTGTGCTGCCTAACAGTTTGCATCGGCTAGCATGGCAGTTCATCAGAGCTTTATCCAAAATCAGGGACAAATCACAAATCCTGATGCTAATGTAGCAGTACTATGAAGTTCAGTTACTAAACTTAATTGTAGTAAGCAATTAACGCAAGTTACAGAGACAGAGACTTTTGTCTAGATAAGGTCCTGGCATCTATTCCCAGCGCTGCCACTGATCCACTGGGCTGGATACTTCAGCGTACTCAAGAGGACACCTATAATACAGGGATGTTGCTAATCTACCTTAAAAGCTCTTAGGCAGATTAAGAGTTTTGAGAAGGGTTCTAAATGTTAGTTACTATTACAACTAAAATAATACAAAAATCCCTTAAGCATTTCATGATACTTTAGCTGATTGTTTTGGTAGCTTGAAACAGCAATAGAGACAGCTGTGAGCCAGCTACATTCGTGAGACCAGAAGACAGTTTTTCACCTGGTGTCTTAACATCCATGCTAGTATTACAAAATTGCGTCAAGTGACTGCTGAGAGCATTATCCCCCTAGGTTATTTTTAGAGCTTCATTTTGTACTCATGTTAAGATCCACATCTTCCTTATTCTGTCTTTGCAAATCCCATTGATGGTTTTATTGTAGTAGATTGCAGCAGGAGATTTAGACTTGTAAGCTTACATGGAGGCTCAATCTACTTTCCCTGCATGTAAACTGCAAACGTGATCAGATGTCACACAACGCCTCTACAAAATGCAGGATGCTGTATGATCTTCCTTAATATATTAGAAACCCAAGTTGTTTCAACAAGTTGGGAATGTATACATCAACCTGCTATCCAGGAGAAAACAGTTCATTGCTACAACCCACAGGATCACATCCCCCAGACCTCTGGTTTTATCAGTGAGTAAAACCATTGAAAGATTCTGACTCAATTTTCCCTTAACACATTCCTCAGACCTCCTGTGCACTTTCACATGCCTGCTGGTGCTGCAGAAGAGAGATTTCTTCCACAGGAGAGGCACTTGTGAATCAAAGACTCGCATTCCACTCCGGCTTAGCATTATCAGGAGCAAGACAATTTGCACAACTGAGAGCTAAACAGCTGATAAACTCAACTACTGCTCTCCTGGGGTCCTCCCTAAATCCAGTCACATTTTATGCTGCTGCAGAGGAAAATGCTTAGTACAGGGGAGGATAAGAAAAAAAGGATACTGACATCCTGCTGGTATTTATTTAAAATACAAATCAAAATAGTTCTCTAAACAATAATTCTAGAAACCCTCTGCTCCCGCTGCATGAGACTGGATTTCTACAGCATTGCCTCGTTCAAATGGGATATCAGTTGTTGACCTAGTTGTCAAGCACCAAAAAAATTTAACCGTGGCTGAAATTATCCAGAAACAGCCTAAGGTTCTGTCAGCCTGCAAACCTGAGCACCCAAAGTCCAACTGGACACTTTCCACCTCAACTATTACTAGAACTTGTTTTCTGTATTATATCCGTATCATCTCAGTGTCAGCTGCAACTACTCTTGGACAACTCCTCCTATTGAAAGCCATAAACCTCAGCCTGACCACACACAACATTTTGCAACTGCCCCGAGAGAAACAAGACATTTACAGTTCAGGCTGCCTCCTACTTTTGCTAAGACAACATGCAACAGTCTAATATTCCTTACAAGAAGTTGCTGAAGTTCAGAGCTCTCCAGTAACGTGAATGGCAAAAAAGGAACAAAAAAAGCACTGCCCAGCCTAAAGGAATCAGCATGAATACATAACACTGTTGTGTCATCAGAAGGGTGACCACAAATAAAAGTGAAACTGTTTCTGTAATGAGAGTTTACCAAAATGACAAAAAACACCACAGAAACAGAAAGAACAGGGAATTGCGTTTACCCAGTGAAAACAACTCCATCTGAGTACATCCTTACAAACAATCTGTATTGAACAAGCTAACACTTAGGGATTATTTTCCAGGTGATATAAATATTTACTCAAAGAAGAAAGGATCCCTGCTGAAATTGGAGTTACTTTCAGTCCATCTGGCCTTTGTGCATTTGATAGTCTATCCCTACATGGCAGATAAACAGAACTGCTGACAGCGCATATTTTCTCACATATGTATTCATAGTCTACATCTCTGGACATGCAGCTGTCTCCTGATTGTTTCCATCTGAGAAAGTAAAGATTTCTTTGTCCCACTCCCATTTCTCATAAGACAGCAATGAAGAAATCTGGATCATGTGAGTAACATGTCACTTTATTGGAGTCACCCCAATCAACAGCAATGCACAAGATATTTTTGATAAATGTTCTCAATTCCACAGAAATTGCTTTATGCAAAAGTTCTGCATATGCAAAACTATTATCAACATCTTCTTTCTCTCCAGCAACCTTAAGTATTTTCCAAGTTTATGAGACACTGTAAGTATTATGCAGTAAAGAATACAAATTCTGAGTGAACTTGGAGATCCAAGGATACGCAGGGCTCTTGCATGAAATCCTACTTTGAGCACACTGGAATTATTACCCTAAGGGCAAACCTGACAGTCTTGGGAAAAGAAATAAACTCAAGGAAAAGGGATTGCCGAAAGCATCAGTATAAGGACTAACATACGGAAAGGGAGATTGTGGGTAAAGAGGATACGATCGCTGCACGCTGGAAAGAATGTTATTTATGGAAGGCATGCAGCATCTACCCTGAAAGCATCTGCCCTGAGAGAGCTCTCACACCGAGTCGTAAGAGTCGGAGAGGCTAATGGAACTAGAGACAAATAAGAAACACACATTCTTTGTTAGCAGGAGAAAAAGCGAGGCTGGATTTCTGTTTTGTTTTTGTTGTTTTTTTTTTTTAAGTGGCTAAAGCACAGATTAAAATATCTTTAAGCAGATGTTTCAGCCTGAAAATGGGTTTAATATTACACTAGCAAAGTTCCGTTTTTGTGGAATTAACCTTTTCCTGAAGCAACCTACTCAGAAATCCAAATGCCTTACCGGAAGAAAAAGGCGCTGGGCAGCACATGGTTTGAATAACTTTTTCCATTCCTGAGCATTTCCTACCGAGAACGTTATTGGGTAAATGTTGAATTCAAACTTCTTTGTGTATGAGGAAGGCCATTCTTTTAACTGAAAGACATGGGGGGAGTAATTAGACACTATACATTATATAGTTTTAAAAAAATGCATACATAAGGAATTTATAAACTGCATACAGTAAAAAAGCGCTTGGTTGCTACTCATCGATGTGAATGTAATTTTTCTCTGAGATTCATGATTTATAACGAACTTATTTCTTTATTTACCAAATGACAAAGAAACTCACCTTCTTCTCAAATTCAGGCTTAAGGGAATCCTCAGCAAAAATGTGAAAGCAGAGCCTCCTGTTGCTAAAGAGAACTGCTGATTTCAGCATGATTAGTGTCTCTTCCAGCCGGTCCCCACATGCCACAACTGCCAGATGCATGCATTGCAAAGATGAAGGCTCTTTTGAATGTTTCTGTTCTCCAGGCTTCCTGAAAATTTATAAACAGTCATATAAAAAATACTGAGGTAAACATGAAGAGAATCCCACATTAACATATATCAGGGTTTTTTCTTCCCCTTCATTTTGTAAGGGATCAGGAGGTTTCTTCTGATTAGATATTCACAGAACGTGCAAGTGGCATGCCACTTTTTGTCAATACTACTGTTAAAATTACAACACAAAGAATTATGCTATTTTTGGAAATTTTCTGGTCATTTCTGGATTTGCATAAATCACTACACTACACGCACACATTAAACGAATTCAGTTGCACCTCAAACCAAACAACTCGCTCTGTGCAAATGATAGCCTCTTTTTCCAGCTTAGAGGTTTTGAAGCCAGAATGGACTCATTCCTACCTAGCCAACTTTCTAACACAACGCAGGCTACAGAACTACATCCAGTAACTTCACTACCAGGCCTGTAACTTTTGGCTAGACTGGAAGAAAACAACCATACTTTTAAAAAATCCGCTTCATCCATATGCAAATTATGCTAACAGTTAATTAATTTTGCTGTTAAAAATTCATGCCTTAATCCTGGCCTGAAGGTACTGGCATAGTTTCAAATGACTGCTCTCCATTTCACCCTATGGAATCCCTGAGATTCTGCAAAAATAGAGATTTTTTTAAAAAACAAACAGTCTGATTCATTTGGGACATGTGAATATATTCCACAAGCAGTCAAGGGCCAACCTGTAGTTTTTTTGGTTTAAATAAATTCAGCTAGACTACAGGGGAATCTGCATGTAAAAGGCACACTGAAGCTACTTGTTACCCAGAAAAATTGGAGTCTTTTGGGGACTTGAAGATATTTTTAAAATAATGGCCTTTTGGTTTTGTGTGTCTCCCCCCATCAGTATGGAGGTAAAAATCACATCCTCCAGGAATGCTTCTACCATATTGCATTCACATTCCAACACAGATTGCATTTATACTCTCTTAGATGGATGTGTGCTGCCAAAAGAACTAAATCACAAGCATCGGAATCATTATAGGAGAGTTCAAAAGGCTAATCACAGATCACTACCAGTTCTTGACATATCGCTGAACAGAGGACATCATTCCCTGCCTCTTCTCAGCACACACAATTGCATCCATACAATTAATCCATATAGTTAATACTAGAAACAAAATTTCTAAATGAAGAGGAAAATGACAGTTAATAAAGCTGTCATTATCTTTTTCCAGACATTAAAAAGCTGCTCTGTATAACAGCAGCATTCTGTACTACAGAGCAATCCACTCCTGTGTTCAGGAATACCAGCCACTGGTACTTTACTGATTATACAAAGCAACATGTTTCATTAAGGGTTTAAAGTCTTAGGCTTGAGTCTTAATTAAACCCCAATTTCATCAGTGCATAAATAATGGAATACTACATCTATGTGAAGTGGTATTTACTTTCCGACCTATTAGTGTAAAAACCACTGAATTATTGAAGTGAATAATTAGCTGCTCACACAGATCCCCTTTTCCCCCCTTCTCCCTATCTCTTTAATGCTTCCTCTTAATTGAGTCTCTAAATCAAGCCATATGCAGGATGAGAACTGCTTTGATATAGCTTGTGGCAAAGGAATTCACTGGGAGGGGGACTAAACTCTAAGCTTTTATTGCAACGTTTCAAAACCCAACACCAAAGCACTAAGCTTTTCTTTGCAACTTTTAGCGACAGTGAACTCTCCGTTACACTGTTATTTTGTACTGAAAAATCCAGTATATGTAGACAAGCAGTTATGACAAACAGAGTCAGCAGAAGCAACCCTCGATGAAAGCAGGACGAACGAGAGACATCCCGCCTGCCAACACAGACACCCTCCCAGCCCCAGAGAGCAGAGGAGAAAGCTGAGCCTTGGAGAAGAGTAATTATAAGCCACAAAAACCTGGTCTAAAGGGGTTCAGGAGCCTTCCATGGCCTAAGTATGAATAAAAATCCCCAAGCAGTATGAGGTACTATCTGAAATATCTCAGCAATAGTCTGGGACACCGTGAAAGCAGCAACAAGGTACAGAAGAATGTTGGGACACAACATTTTGCACCTCGTACTTGAGGAAACCAAGAGGACTGTAAAAGCAAAGGTGAGCTGGAAAGGGAGATAAAAGAGAGCAAAAGCAGGATGTATTTAACGGCAGGTTTAGCTTAGCCTTTACAAAATTATTAGGAAGCCTGAAAAGAGACAGGTNAGCCCCAGAGAGCAGAGGAGAAAGGTGAGCCTTGGAGAAGAGTAAGCCACAAAAACCTGGTCTGAAGGGGTTCAGGAGCCTGCCATGGCCTAAGTATGAATAAAAATCCCCAAGCAGTATGAGGTACTATCTGAAATATCTCAGCAATAGTCTGGGACACTGAGGAAAGCAGCAACAAGGTACAGAAGAATGTTGGGACACATCATTTTGCACCTTGTACTTGAGGAAACCAAGAGGACTGTAAAAGCAAAGGTGAGCTGGAAAGGGAGATAAAAGAGAGCAAAAGCAGGATGTATTTAACGGCAATTTTAGCTTAGCCTTTACAAAATTACTAGGAAGCCTGAAAAGAGACAGGTGTAAAGGCAAAGTCAAACTGCTGGGAAGGCAAATGAGCATATTACAGCAAAGAACATCACAACTTCCCTTCCTTTCTCTGTTTATACGGGCATGTACATACTGTGCAAGGAGGAAGCGACAGGGAGAAATAACATATGGATAAAAGGATATTCCTTGGAGATCTGCAGGATACAGCTAATGCTTTCAAACCAAAACCGTTCCAGTTTGACCAACAGCACCTAGGATGCTTCTGCTTTACACAGAATAAATGACTCTGCTGGCCCTCTTCAAGATAAGAGGGTCTCCATTACTTGTTATCAAGAGAGAAACTGGAGGTTAGAATTTAGCTCCTACCAGTGGAGCAGCTACTTTATTTCTACCAGGGGCAGGTTGAGCTGGGCACCAGGAACCTTCTCATTCAAACAGACTTACTACCTAATGAAAGTCCTTCCTTAAACTGAGGTTTCATTTAAGGTACACATTGAATCCTGATTCAGTACAGTGCATCTCCTCTAATTGCAAATGTTTCTTTACGGTGTTTATCAGTGGTGGATGCAAACACACTGGAAGCTAAGAGTTTTCCAAAACACCACCGGCTCAGATGTTCCTAGACAACACAACAAATGGAACAGATGAAAGATGCATACTTCATCGTAAAGCATGGAGTACGTTAATAATGTGGTACAATGTACAAAGGATAAAATTTGTTACACAGAATAAAAAACTGCTGGCAAGCAAGAAAGAATATATTGCTAGATTATCAGCCTAGGACACAAATAGGCTTTTGACAGAGAGAAGTACTCAGGTAGTGGTTGAAGGGCAAGCGAGCACTGGTTTTGGCTCTATTTCAGTCAGTCAGACCCTGCAAAGCTTTGGGGGAGTCATTAATTCTTTATGTTCTAGCTGTCCTACCTGTAAAATGGGAACAGCTGTTACAGTGGTAATAGTTACCTACCTCAAGAGATTTCCAAACACATTAACAAGCACATAGATCCAGGGAGTACTGCAATTATTATTATTAGTCAATTCTTCCTAACATTTGTATGTGCATTCATTCATTTATAGTCCCACTTACTGGTTATGGATAGAGTCTATAACTGGATTTTATGACCTAAACTAAATGTTTAAATGCATCTAAAACAATACAGTGACCTGGGCCTTAAGGTTTAATGTGTTTGACAAGAACAAATACAGAAATTGTATACACAAGGTCTTTGTTGCCTTCATATCTTTCTTCTAATTTCAGTACATAAATGTAGCTTGTCGATATATTATAAATCTAATACAACGTCAGACTCTTTGCTCTGTCCCATTTTGCCCATCTGTTCTGAGAAAATTGCTTCCTGCTCTCCCTTTCCTCCTGTTCTCCTATTTTATTATTATATGGGTTTAAAATTAAGCACTGCTGCCTCAGATTAACCACTACAGAAAGCACCACAAGATACAGAATACAGCTAAAGAGAGACTTGATGAGACATAGCATGTCAAAATGTTTATAGCAAAGGCCTTCCGACAACACAGACCAACTCCTATCCAGTTGCACATTGGTATTTTATTTACTGCATACATTTTTTTCTGACAGGCATAGGTATTGACACCACGGAAGAAGCCTGAGTGCTCAAGCACAATACTGTACGTTTCTTGGTCTTAAAGGTTAGATTACACGCAATTTTCTTATTAGTCACAGCCAAAGTGTCTCAAACATAATTAACGCAAAACCTGTCTAAATCAATCCAGATCCATTCAAAATAATGCATTCCCATCTCATTACAGAGCCGGCTAATCTATTCAAGCCTTCAAACTTATTCCTGAGAGAAAGATAATGCATGCAGATTCTTACAAAATGCAATATAGTTGTTAGTTTTTGAAACCTTCTTCGCATTATGAGCTCATTTACCCTTGCATCATAAATAAGGTTAGATTCAGGCAATGTATCAAAAGTGGTGATTCACTGAACAGGCTCCTTTCCTGACAGTCAACACCGAGTCCATGTCCCAACAGTGGTTCCACTATATGAAACACATTATTTCGCACACTTTAAAATATAAATTAGAAAGGCTCTAAATGATTTTAAATAAAGTTTTCTCACTTTAATGCAGTTGAAGAAAACTGCCTGTATCAGCTGACAATCAAAAAATGTTGAAGTTTCAGTTTCCTTTTACCACTCAGAGAAAAGGGAGAAAAACACTCAAAACCAGAATGGATGCTTGTATCTTCTTCTTTTATCAAGTCGGTTCTTTGTTAGAGAAGTATGGGGCATTTCGGCATTCAGCATGTTATTGTAGGCTAGCAAACTCAAGCCAAACGTCTATGTGTGTGGAAACAGGCTGAAAAGAATGAAAAAGTATCTTGACAGGTTGCCATATAAGAGATGTTTTGCTTTGGAAAAGTTACTTCCAGGCAACTAAATGTGCTGGTGAAACTTCACTTCCCAAGCCTTGCCACACTGGTCTAATAAAAAGTGTGGTCACATCTGCCCTTCAAATGTAAAATAATCCTTTTGCTTTTTGATACTTTGCACACATTGGTTTGGCACATACTTATAATTCTTCATATGAAAAAACATCCTACTGAAGGCGTAGGACTTGCTAGTTCCAAGAGGTAAGATCAGTAAAACCACCATCAAAAATCAGTTTTCAAAGCTAATCAGAAACTTAAATGCAATGCTCATCTAATTGACAAAATTATCTAATGACCAAAGCAGGACACACAAACATATCTAGTAACATTTGCTAGATATGGTCTCTTACAACAAATAAAGTATCTTCCTTTGCTCATAAGGAGTAAAAAAATAACAATTACTTACATTATAGGAATAAATAGGCAGTTACGACCCTGACGCAGCATGTTGCATTGGATGTGCTTTCCTGTAAGCACGTGTATAAGCAAAGCCTATTGAATCAATGGAAATACTCACTCCTGAAGTTAGTAACTAGTTGAATCGTTGTCTGTTTCTTCCATTCCAAGTTCAAGCCCCCTGGAAACAGCCTCACGTTGATTTCAGTGTATCTTGGATCAGGCTTTTTAAGCCAAGCAGATCCCAACACCCGATGCCTTCACTGTGGAAGCGCGGATGCAACTCATTCCAGAACGGCACCCGCAGGCATCTCCTTGACTTGGACCACATTGTGTCACTCCTCAAAAAAGAAATCCTTTTTTACGGACATCCTCACTTAAATTAATTTTATTTTAGTGGTAACTAACACAATACAGAATATTTCAGCCAGGGGCAGGACTGGACCCACAGAATTGTGCTTCTCAGTTATGCATACATCTGGTGCTAACGGTGCTGGATCATGCCCTGCCACCAGATGTGTGTGTGTGGGGGGGGGGGGGAGGAACCAACAACCAAACCCCACAAAATAAACAAACAAAAATTTGAAGAAAAGGCATGGTTTAAACACATTTGTTGTTGTTGTTCTTGTTGTTGTGCTGCAGACCTTGCAAAAGGTCTTTGCAAAGTCAACAAATAATAGAAAAATTAGATAATGTCAAATTTTGGAACATGAAGATGCTCACTAAAAAGCTCATTCAAACGGGAACAGTTGTTTACACTCTCTAGCAGTTTCATACTTTCTGGGCTCCTTCCTCCAGTGTTCTTGATTTCCATGATAATTGCAGAGATATGCCTTAAAGAAAAATGACTTCAAGAGGTACAGTTGCTAGTGGAAATAATCCTGCCTTAATACATGCATTTGAATTCTATCCATGACCCATTCTCAGCCACAGTAAACATCTCTTGCATTCAGTAGGGTAACAATGCTTGTAAGAAACCAACTGCTTTAATAAGTTACGGAATAAGAGCTCAAAAAACAGGAATAGTCTTTCATTCAGAAGATCTCTGTGAAATCATGAATCAAAGACACAAAGACATACCAAGTTAATTAGATATATGAGGTCACACTGACCATAATGTGGTTGGAATGCAAAGGAGAAAAGTCCTCCACCCACCAAAAGCATGATGCCTGTATCTTGCTGGGTAGTGATTGCAGTTTTTTTAAAAAACACTCAGCCTGTATGGTGCTGAAAGAGGGAACACAATACACCATGATTTCAAATTCTTAAGTTCTCCTAAATTAATTTACGTATAAAAAGCATTCAAAACAACAAGCTCAACAGTTTAAAATCCGTGGGTGCCTCGCAGTTTGGAACCCAGCGGTAGCAGGCAGCCACCTTCCCTCTTCCCTGCAGCATTCATGAAAAACTTGCAGAACTGTTGTTCCTGAGCCTGACAGCAGCTCCTCACCGACTCCAGCCAGCCAGGACCACATTCCCCACGTCAGCCTTCAAAACAAGGCCAAAACTAACGGAAAAGCAGCTATTGCAGAGGCCGCCCTTGCACAGCCACGCAGGGGAGGCATCGCCCCGCTCGGACGTGGGGACCAGAGGTGGAGGTGACACCCCCACGCACTTTCGTGGCATCTCTGGCAACCACACTCCAAGTGAGCACACACAGGAAAAAGTTTGTACTTCTAACGCCGAGTGTGCACAAAGGTTTCTGACCACTGGCCGCTCGCAGAGGCGAGGGGAAAGAGCCGCGGGAGAGGGAAGTGCCCAAAGGACGGGGCGGCCACAGCAGAGGGGACCCACGGGGCGGGAAGGCCCGAGCACGCGTGGGGCTGGGGGCGCCGGGCAGCGGCCGGGCTGCAGCGACCGGCCGAAGCTGGGCAAAGACGGGAGAGGCGGGCTCCGCACCGAGAGCCGGGACCGGGAGCGGTCGGTCACGCGTGGGGCGCCGGGCGGTCACGCGTGGGCCGGACGAGCTCCCGCCTCCCGGCACCAGAACCACTCCCGTTACCTGGCGCTGGCGAGTCTGGCCCCGGCAGGGCTCCTCCGCGGCGGGCTCCGGCTGAGGCGCGGCTGGCGGCGGGCGGGCGGCGCGGCGGGGCGGNCGGGGGGTCAGGGCACGGGGCGCGCCGCCCGCCCGCCGCCCCTCAGCCCGCCCGCCGCCGACATCGCCCGCGGCCCGGTAACGGCGCGGGGACGTGGCCACCAAGCCCCGGCCCGGCTCCCGGCAGCGGGGGCGGGGCACGCCCTACCGTACTCTCTGGAGTAGCCGCCCCGGCCCCTCGGCGGCCCCCGCGAGGCGGGGCCAGCCCACTGCCCACGTTCCCGGGGCGCGCTGATGTCTGCTGCGCTCGCCCGATAGCCACAAACCCTCTAGGAGGCAGTTCACGGAGGTAACAGGATAGCAGAGGCTTTGTAAAAATGTTATTATTTAATAACGCATCATCAAGTAGCGTTTCCTCGTTCTAGGATGAAACCCCTGGGTCCCAGCTGCTGGCAGATCGCATTACCCAAAGGTACCTTGGATCTCCACGCTCCGCAAAGGTCCCTGCTTGTGCAGGTGTGCGGGGCTGGAAGAGCATAAGTGTTCACACAAAGATGAGCAGGAGGAAAAGGTCCGAGAGGAAATTCGTCTGGGAGGCATGTTTCATCCATCCGTGCTAAAAGGCAAACTAGTGCCAAGTTTGTCTCCACTTTGCAGCCCTAGCTCATCGCCTGCTTACACACCACTCTCATCCCACTTGCGCCAAAGGCAGGTTGATTCGGGATAAACTGCAATACTTGTACAACAGTGAAGGAATGTGAGAATTCACTTACTTCTGGGTGGCTGTGCACTTGCCCTTGTATGAAGTTCCTTGGCCAGTCTTATGTGCAACATCAGCAGAGCTCACAACACTGAATTTCACAGAAATAAATCCTACTTAGGTTCATAACCTGATTTATGACCTTTACATGTACAGTATGACACTGAAGTCACAGTGCTGCCTGCAGGGACACGTTACACTTGAGATGGGTAACAGCCCAGGCTGTGAGGACACAGTCTCTTGTATTTGCAGATCAGGACCTTGCCGAAACCAGGACACAAGGAAAGGGATCAGCATTTTGTAAATGATGCATCTTATGCAAAAGGGTGAACCTCCTGCTGCACAACCCTACTTTGTAAAGTCAGGTTTACTTTTAGGATATATCTTGCAAAAGTTGGTCCTTCGCTAGTTAAATGGCATTCCCTTGGCAGGGAAGTTATGCAGCCTCGCTGTCACAACATGCCTTCGCTAATGGTATCCCAAAATGTACTTTACCTTAGTATCAATGCCAATGCAATGAAAAATTACTGTTTCAAGTATTTCCTCCAACACAGATTCTGAGCAGATGCAAAAATATAAATTACTTCATGCCAAGAGAAAATAGCAATACTAAATGAGAAACTACAGAAAAACCACAGTGCATAAACATATGCTCTTTTCTGAGAATGTAATACTACAACAAAGACCTACCAAATTTAATAAAAAATTAAGTACCAGTCACAACCCCCTGAAATCCTCAATCTGTACAAATGTGTGATTTTATACTATCAATAAATTCTCTTTCATATATAGGAGATGTGTTAGCAATGTCTGCACAAAAATACCAAGGTAAACATTATGAAATCTGAAAAACGTTCTAAGGGATTTTTAGACTTTTCCCCTTGTTTCTGTGACACACTGTAGTGTACCACTTACCTGCCTACTTGCACCATTTTCTTTCAAATTTAAGTTGTATAAATATCGACTTTTCTGTGCCGCCAGCTTGCATGCTCAAACAAAATCAGTTCCACTGCTGGACTGAAACAGAATTACATTGCACAGCTTCACATCAGTGCTGCTGAATCCACAGCACTCTCCGAAATGTTAAAGTTTATCAGCAAAGCAATGGAATGCCCATGACATGTCGTGTTGATATGTGACAGTGGTTACTGAGATATTCAAACAGATGGCTTAGATCTAAAACAACAGTGACAGCCAGCTTAAGTAAAACTTTACGTATTTTAGACTTGAACAAATTTATTAATACCAAGTGCATTTGGTATATTTCATATTGCAGACACGGTGTCATGGCATCATCTTATATAATAAAAGGCAAATCATTCAAAGGCCTGTATTATAATGTAATTTAAAAAAATGTAGCTCTATAAGGAACTAATTTAAAACAGTTCTATTTTGACAAAATCTAAAAAATGAAGTTAGTCAATTTCAATTTTTTGGATTACGATTTCTAAGGTTGTGTAAGTGGTGTTATTTTCTGCAGCAGCCAAATATTGAAACAACTCAGTGGGAGTAAATGACTCTGGTAAAAGAGCCAGGATCCTGCGAACAGGGCTGTAACAGAAATACACCATCTACAGATATGTCATAGAAAGAAAATGTGCCAGACACTACCTAGAGAGTAATAAATTCCAAAAATTCACTGTCCTACCACTGAGCTAAAAACACAGACTAGCAAACAGAGGTGTTTACATGCTACTTCTGGAGTACAAGTTGAACAACTCCAGGGGGTCTTAACACACAAGAGACCACAACAGCTCCCTAGAAAGCTGTTTAAAAACCTGAATGTTGCTTCAGCACAAAAAACCACATTTGCCACAAATACATGCCATACCCAATGTACCTGCCTCTGTACTGCTCCACGGGCCATTGATCTAAGAAGAATGCACCTAAAGATGTAAAGTACTGTTTCTACATTTCTAAATAAAACTTTTTCATTGCAGTTCTAAAAAAAAATCAGTATGCTTTTTACAGAAGAAAGCAATACAAATTTCTTAGAGATGCTCCTCTATACTTTACTTGGACGGAAAAGCAGAATAGCTGATACACCAGTTTCTTCACTGAAATCAGCATATAAATATTTACTTTACAGTGAAAGTATTACCAGACAAAAAAGACTGTGAGTTCTTAAACTCTTAAAAAAAAATTCTGAGGCAGCCTTGGAAAGTGTCAGTTAGACAAGAATAAACTCTCTGATGAAACTTCTTCCTTATCTTTCATAGACTTGTCTTATGCAAATTTGAACTTATCCACAGAAGATGGTGCCCACTGCTTCATTATTCAGATTCCCATCCAGCAAGGGCCAAAAGTTAATTAGTGCTGAAGTTCTCTGGAAATGCATCAAAAGTTTCTGAGGGCTTGATCAAGGCCTTGGTCCAAGTCAAATCAGCATCTGAAATTCGATGTCATTAACTTCTTAATATAAAAGAATGCATTTTACAGGCCATGCATCTTCCATTTCTGCATGTATAAAACTGGGACAAAAGAAAGTTTAGGACAAATATTTAAAATAGCAATGAATTTTAGCCCATGTGAAGAATGAACTATTTTGAAGCACATATGCATTTTTTTTGTGCACTATTTAAACTACTGGTTCAGTTCTGTATAGGAGTGAAGAATTTTTCTCATGAAGAGATGTCATATTCAGTGGATTTTCAGCAAGAAAAATCAGTCTTTATCAGCCTGGAAGATTGTTTGTCTATATTAAAAAAAAAAAAACCCAACTTCATTAGCAGAAGTTATGTAATTGTTTTTTTCCCCACAGGAAAAACATTTGAATGCATTTCAGAGGGGACAGGGAGAAGAACAGAGTCAGTAGCACCTAAAAATGTAAAGAATTATGTGGAACCAGAATAACTTTCATGGTCTAATGACAGAAAAATCAGATTAATTCTATATTGGGTGCTATATTTAAAGACAAGTAAATTATGACTTTTAAACCAACTTTTCTGCTTTCAGCAATTTTTTGAGCTTCTTGTTGCATGTTCTCCTTAATGCTGTATTTCCTTTGATTCATCTGGATCTGCCTCTTTCACATTGCCAATCTTGTTTGCATTTATCTGTTTAGAAGAGTCTTATGTAATGGGGAATTCCTGTTCCGAGAGTGCTCCTGGGGTCACTCTTCTGTTTACTGTTACTGCAGCCCTCCACTTCATGTCAGTTCCTGAAATAACTGTATCCTTACCACCTCAGATTAATTAGGTCCAAACCCTCCATTCCTATTTACTGAATTCTCAACTTCATCCTCTCCTCTCCAGAAGTATTTGTTCTCACTGCATGCTTCACTTACACACACCAGCATGTCTTACATACTGAGCCACGAGACACACAACTTACTTTCAGGGGCCTGTTATGTTTCAGAAACATTATCTGGCCATGTCAGGTGCCTACAGTTTTAGGGATGGCTGCAGCTACCACAAAAGAAGAAAAAGCTGAGGTTATACAGGCAATCCCCACACTGCAGCACCCCATCCTCTGACTAGAATTTCAATAGATTTATCAGGATGATAGTCGCTGGGACCTTATAAAATACTGCTTTCATCTCCTACAACCGCCAGGCCTCCCTTGAACCAGGACACCTGGCTCACCATATCACCACTTTTGACAGAAAATAAGGCCGGCAGGGGCAAGCTGAGAGAAGGACCCCTGGGCGGCAGGGTCCAGAGCACCCCAACCACCCCTAGACCATGAGGAGGGACCAGGCCCAACAAGTAGCAGAGGCTCCCTCACCCTCCTCCCAAGCCAGACACTGCTCAGTAGTACTCCCTCACGGCTCTTCCGCTTTTGTTCTCTTCCGAAGGCGGGCACCGGCGACAAGAGCCGCCCGTGAGGGAGGTGCCAGGGCTGGGCCGAGGCAGCCCTTCAGGGCGGAGCTGGTTCCCGGCTTTGCCTGCGCATGCGCGACACTCCCTACAGAGCCACGCGCGCGCGGTGAGGGCGGGGAGCGGGGCAGCAGCGGGGAGCGGGACGGCGGCGCGGGTGAGGGCGCGGTGAGTGGCGGCGGGGCAGCGGCAGGACAGGGCGTGAGGGGAGCAGCGTGGGGCCGCGGGCGGCCCCTTCCCCTCTGGGCTCGCTCCTCTCAGGGGGGTGAGGGCGGTTCGCGGCCCTCGGTGGAGGGCCCAGCTCGTTCGTTCCCTCTCCGGCTTCTCCGCTTGTCCCGCGGTCGTCGGGGCTCGGCCGCTGTGCTCCCTTCGCGTGGGCCCCGCGGTGCGGCTGAGTAGGTGGGCTGTGGGTGGTGCTTTTCCAGAGAAGGCTGGGAAGGTTAATGATTTTGGGATACGTGGTGTTAGATTGGAACAAGTGCGGCTGGGGATTGAGTCTCGCGTTGCCGTGGGTGGAGGTCAGCGGGTCGTGGGCTGCGGTCTGTGAACACCTGGGGCTTGTGTGGGACCCTCCGCGATAGTTGGTGTCGTTAGTTTGTGTCAGGGGTGACAAAAGAGCGCGGGGCTGAGGGCGGGAACAGCTGGGCCAGGCTGTGGGGCTGCTGGTGAAGGAGGGGGGGTGTGCTGCCCTGGCATTAGTGATGTGGTGAAGGGGGAGTTCCGTTCCTTTCCTACCTGTCAAATGAGATAGGTTACCCCTGTATAAAAAAATGGGTAATCTGTTAATTTAGCCCTATTAATGCTTAATGCTCTGCGTTTACCCGTGAAGTTGTAAGAACGGGAATATGTTTAATAAAGAGAATGGTGAAAGTCAGTGAAAAGTAGCTCTTTTCCAGATAATAATTCTGTTTTACAGTTTTTTGATAAAAATATTTTTGTCTTAAAAAGTTAGTTTTCAAAAGTGTGCGGTTACCCCCACTTAAAACTGTATTCTGAGTTGAACTTGAGGAATTATCTTGCATTTCTAAGCTATTGAAGTGTCAGGCAAGCTGTGTATCAGGTGGATGGGACTCTGTTAATTCCTTTTCTCATGCTGAATATATATATGCATGCTTGTGCACAGATGGTTCTGGTGGATGTTGACCTAAAATGTCCTTAAAAACACTTGGTGAACATCCTAGGTATCCTCTAGAAAACTTAATGCAGTTATAACTACTGTATTGTTTATGTTTTCTTTGACTGAATCTTCAGAAGGAATCTGAGATTTTTAGGATGCCTCTTCAGGATTTGTGAAAACCTTGCAACCTGATCAAAATAGCATTTGCGCATTGGATATCCTGAGTGTGTCAACTGCTTGTATTTAAACTGTTCAGGCGGCTCTTGTGTCGTGAGCCCACTACAAAGGAGCATCTGACTTGCTGTGCGTGTGCTGTACTGTCCCAATGGCTTATGCATTAAATTTCACATGAAGAGCTGTATGCCTAGTGTGTGTGCTCAGGTAATCTGTTGGGAGTGTACTGAACCTATTGCTTGTATTCTGGCTGATGTGTGTATGGATTATAGAATACAGTTCTCATTTTTTGAAAGTATTACTGATTTTCAGTATTTTCTAGCAGTGGTTTGTGGTTAGTTCACTAATGAACTATACAGATCTAACATGTATTATGTGTGAAATTATAAACAAGTTATAAAAAGCTGCCAAGTTCTGGAACCAAATTTACTGCGCTTTTTAATGCTGTATATAGTGGGTGCTTTCCTAAGGTGCAGAGATATGATATCTTCAAATGCTTGATAACGCCTGTTTTTGTTGTTGTGATGAGTATGTGGAAGATAATTCTATAAGAATCTGAAATGGTCATCTTGTAGAATTTTGAAGAGAGACCATTTGCTGTCATAAATTGGAAACAACAGTAATCTTTTCTTGTTTTTCTGTTTTGATAGGGCCACACAGTCAGTCATTGCTTTTCCTGCTGCATTCATCATGATAACTCCAGCTTTTGAGCTGACCCAGGATCCGGATTTTCTTACGATAATAATCAAAGTACCTTATGCTAGAGCGTCAGAATTTGATGTGTATTTTGAAGGGGAAAATTTTAAATTTTATGCTAAGCCATACTTTCTCAGGTAAGTAGTGGAAGGATTTTTAAAAAATTGGAACTTGATAAAAAAAATAAAAGTCCGTAGAGAATGAACTTCACTTTAGTCCCTTCAGAACATTCCTCATCTGTAGCTCTTACACTGCAGACTGCCCACTTTGTGCAAATAATTGTTTTTTATGGATCTGGCCTCCTTGTTTCTAGGCATTAAATAATGTTAAAGTGAGTTTAAAGAAATACTTTTCTAAATTTGCTTTACCAAATAGTTTTATTTGTAAACTGGCAAGACAATTATCTGGATGTTTGTAAGTTGTGTAGAATAAGTGTGTCTTTTCCCTGTTGAGAGCTAGATACAGTATATTTGGTGGAGAATGTTTTTTTGATGCACACCTGATACTATAAGGGGAAAAACTTACGTGAATGGAGGCAGTAGGAAGTGAGGTTCCAGGTTCTCTAGATAACAAGTTCTCCACTACACTACAAGAAAGGAACAAGAGGCAATCTCTATACAAAAGTGTTAAGAGAACCGTTGGCATGTAAGAGCTGATGAACTATTAACCTTTCTTATTTTCTGTTTCTGGTATTCTTGGACCTGCTTCCTCTGTGTACATTAGTAGACCACAAGGGGTTTTAGTGGTCTGGTAGAATGCAGTGAATTAGTTATTCCAAATAAACAATACAAGAACTCTGGGTGAGTTCTCATATCCTGTCACTGTGGGTTAGGTAACGATTTTTAAATTGTAGAATCTTCCAAGTGTTGCACATAGTGCCAAGGGTCTCCTCTGTGGTGGCTGTGAACTTATCCAAGCTGGGAAACCAGGAGTGTTTTCTCTCTCAGATGCCGATCTCTTGTACCAATAGTTAGGAGAAAACATTTTTGAAGTACATGGGGATTTAACTGTGTGACTTCCATTAGTATCAACAGGAGTTATGTAGTTAAGTCCTTTGTACTGCTTTTGGAATGTGCCTTAAATTTTTAGGCTGAGATGTTAAGTTGCAGAATTTAGTCAGGCATTCAGTAAGGCATCTGATTTTTTGCCTGCAGATTGACGCTTCCTGGAAGAATCGTAGAAGATGGCAGAGAAAAAGCATCTTATGATACAGACAAAGGTATTAGTTAATATTCTTAGTAAATGTGTCATTAAACATGCTGCCAACTCTCCAATAATTTGTACTTTGCTGGACTGGAGTTGCATAGAACTTCAGTGAAGTATGTGATACTGTAAATAAATGTGAAGTTTCTTGTGTGTTATGTAGTGTAAAAAAATCTTGCTCAGGATTTATTGTATTTACTTAGGCCATCCTCAATCACAAAGGACGTGCTAAGAACTGTTTAATACTGAAAAAATTATGTAGAAGTGCTCTTCAATTCCTGTAGGTGCTAGACATGTCATTGGACCAAGATCATTAGTCCAGTAAATCTGCAAAGAAGCTAGGTAGTGCTGAGTAGAAATGAGGTAATCCTGAGACAGTCTCCTGGCTACATCTTAAGAGAGAAGACATTAGCCTTTTTCCACACCTTATGGTAGAAGGTATTTCTGGAGTAAAAGATGTACCTTCTGGAATTAATGCATTAATTAAAAAAAAGTGCCAATAAAACCTGTAATTTCCTGCTTGCAAAGCCTTTATTACATGCTTGACTTCAGACAATAATCAGATTGCTAAATGTAGTTTCCTGTGGTCTTCTGTTGATTGCCTGATTGGTGGAAGGATTAAAAATAAAATAAAGCTTGTCTTCTGCTGGGTTGTGTTAATACAATATGAGTGGAGAGACCACAACTGGTTAAATATTGTCTTTCACGCTTCATCATTAAAATCTTTGGTTTTTGTGAAACTTGTGGAGTGAGGTTAGAAACACACACAGAGATTGATGCATTGTAAAATGCTACCTGCATGTGTC
>VZTO01019888.1:213957-226378 GCA_013400615.1 Syrrhaptes paradoxus | reverse complement strand
AAGCCAAACCCATCCAAACCAAATGTCTCTACGTGGACTCTCGCGCCCAACACCAGTGTCTGAAGGGCTGGCAGGAGCTCCAGAGCCCCTGCATGCACCAGCACAGCTGTCACCCCGGGTGGCACAGAGCCGTTTGCTGCCCTTGCAGCTCAGCCCGCTTCTGCACGTGCTTCAAGATGCTTTTGGAGGTGTCGGCTTTTATCTATGATGGGGAAGACTAAGTAACAAGAACTTAGACTCCTAACATCTTTGAATGTTTTTCACAACATTGACTAAGATCTTGCCTGCAGACCATCGTCTCAGAGCGGAGATTCCCCTCTCAGAGAAACACACCCCTCCCAACAGACCTGCCCGTCCCTCCTGCCTGGCATTGCCACACGCACCAGACTGCCGTCACGGAAACCTGAGAGGAACAAAGGGAATCACTGCACTTCCCCATGCTGTTCATCACGCCAATTTCCATCCTGCACAGACCCGCACATCATGCCCTGCGCTGCCGAGTCTCTCATCACGCTCTGAAACACCGATTTTGAGTAATTAGGCACAAGCTTGTCCCTGTTCCCTGAAGCTGCACTCTTGCTTATATCCCCACCAATAATAAAAGCTATTTTTGCAGGACATTTTTTCCACTGCACAAAGCCACAGATTTAACCTCATTAGAGGCCACTAGCTGCTTTTGCAGGATGCTGTTTTCTGCTGTTTGGACCAAACGACACAGGACGTACCAACAACACTGTCACCAGGCGCAATCCGCGGCTTCTACGGGAGGCACAACATTGAGAATTTTCATTTGAACCATCAGCTGAAGAATTAAACACCAAACACAGACTGGGCTGTCGAAACATCAGTGGAAAACTACAGTATGTGTCTCTTGGGTTGTGGATGACCCCTGGAACAGTAGCACAGGAAAGGGTTTGACAGTTACGGTTTGCTCCGTATGCGCTGGCAATGCGGCTGGTGCTGCAAGAAAGGAGCGCTTGGCCTCCCTGCAGTTACAAAATAAAGAGTGCAAAAAAACAATAACCAGAGAAGACACCCACACAGCAGAAGATCACAGAGCTAGATGCAAATCCCTTTCCTTGTACACCGCGAAGGTAATGACATGATGTATGCAGATTAGTACTGTGAGCCTCAGAATAAATGGGTTTGCAGAAGGGATTTGACTAATGAGCGAGTGCAAGTCTTCTGGCAAAAGGAGTTAATGCCTAAAAAGCAATACTTTAATATTTTTTTAAGCACAGAATTCCTTGTATTTGTTTCTTTGTAAAGCCTTTGGTGTTTTTGGTGTCTGCAGTTAATAGAAAGGCTGATCCCAACCTGCTCATGGCTGGAAGGTGCAGCGTGCGCCCTCACGCTGGCTGGATGCAGGCAGGGGAAGATGAGAGAGCACAGCACTGGGTCCGTATGGTGCCGCAGCACAAACCTGGCAGGGGAAGGAGGATGGGATGCTCTGGCAGCCCCCGAGCAGCCTCCGGGGCTGCTGCGGCTGCAGGCAGGGGCCGGGGGGGCTCAGACTTGCCTGCGGCAGCGCTGCACAGCATCTTCACCAACGGGAGTTAATCAAGCCATGTTTAACTATCTGATTTATGAAAGCGCATAATTTGTAAAGCTTGAGGGGGTTGTAAACAAGGAATGCGTTTGCACCATATGGTGGGGGAAGCGGTTGCAGTCTTCCCCTCCAAAACTGCGGCTGGAGCACCACAGTCTCCTAGTTCAGTTTGATTGCTTGTTTTTCTCATTTTAAAATCAGCTTTTTTCCCCCCAGTCTTCCCTGCATACAGTGAGGATAGTATCATGAGAGCCTTTTCCACTGATCTTTGATCACAATAGATGATCATGTTTGATTGTCTCAGACAGAACAAGTTCTGCCCATTTATAGGTGGGACAGGTTTGGTTTTTTGGGGTTTTGGTGGGGTTTTTTTGGTGGGTTGGGTTTTTTTGGAAAAGGCATAGCTAAAGAGAATTTCAAGGCAGAGTCTGCAAGACTTGGGAAAAACCTGAGCTAAGGTCTGCCAGGAAGGCACAAGCAGCCTCACCTGGGGCAATGGAGCTTCACAGCCTGTCCCCACTCTGTTATCAGTGGGGTGCAGCGCACGAGGGACGGGTGCCTGCCCCGCCACTCACCCGCAGCGCCTGCAGCCACCTCCATCACGCCCACAGCAGCACCATGCCGCTTACCAGGGTTTTACGGCAGCTACCTTTCCCCATAACTCCCAGTTGTTAAATCTCAGCCTGCTGTAAATCCTCTGTCTCACAAAGCCCAGACACGCATCCAGCTCTCTCAGGAGCCTGAGGCGGGGTAGCTGCTTAGGAAAACAAAGAGAAGAAGTTTTCAGGCCATTTTCTCCATCTTTCGAGATGCACAAACCAACCTCTGTAACATGCATAAACCTCACAGTCAAGCACTAAAATCCCTGACATTCCACTTCCCTCACTGCCACTGCATGCTGCTTTTCCTCCTCCTGCCACTTGGAGACGGAAGAGCAAAAGGCCAAGCCGAGGGGGCAGGAGCAGCGGTTGCTGGGAAAAGCGAGGAGTGGAGCTCCCATCAGCTAAAGGAGGGCGACGGCACTTATTCCACAGCACACAGCAGGGCCACAGTGCCTTTACGGCAGCCTCCCCGGCACACACGGCTAGTTTAGGCAGGAGCTTTTAAAAGCTCATCTGTGAAGTCAATGAGCTGTGGTTCCAGACGGCTCCCTCATGAGGCAGCGCCTGGATTCCTCAAACAGAAGATCAGCAGAAGATTTCCTCTTTCACCACATGAAGTTACATCCCTTCTACGTTTAACTCCCGAGCAGATCAACACCGGTTGCGGCCACAGCTATGGAGAGTCCCGGCACACCGGGCACGCAGGGCCAGGGAGGATCCCAGAGACCCGGGCTCCAAGAGACACTAAATAAAAATCCTTTGGCAGAAGGCTGGTAAGTTCAGAAACTGTCTGAAATGTCAATTTTACAGCTTAAATTTTAAGATATATCTTTCTGAAAGAAATCAATGTTGTGCTACTGAAATGTGGTGAGCTAAGGGCGCTGAAACACGTCTGTGTCCTGGCTGTGCAACCCACCAGCCTCCTGCCCCGTTCCCACCGGGGGAGAGGAGTCCTGCCCCTGCCAAGAAGGATGCCAAGCATGAGGGAACATATATTTTCCAACAGACATCGGATATATGCTGCCAACTAATTTTTCATAACTCACTAACGAATAATAGGAGGGAAGGCCCTCCCAGCAGCGCGGGCAGGGAGCACATAGTGTCAGACACTCAGGTAGGCACTGATTTTCCTCAAGATAAAGTAAACACCATATGGGACTGTACACAGAACATCAGCTTGCAGCTAAAAGCAGGGCTGGTAGAAAACCTTTGGCCACAAAAAAACGCCAGTTTATCAAGCCCCAAACCAACTGCTGCTGAGCACCCCCAATACCTGGGACACAGGCAGAGCTCTGCGACTCCCACTGACATTCACGTTCGTGCCAAGGGTGCCCGGAGGCTCTCAGGTTTGTGACAATTTGTCTCAGCTGAAATAAATCAACTTCCCCACCCCAAAATCTAAGAGTTTACTTTAAAATGGAAGAACTGCTTATCAACCAATGCTACCTGTAGCTATCAGCAACCAAAGTCTGATACAATCGGTGTGAAAAACGCTGTGAAAATGTATGGACGAGACAACAAAATGAAAATTACCCTCTGTTTCCCTAAGCCGTGCCACCCAGAGGAGAACAGGAGGGAGGACATGAGAGCGAGGCTGTTCTGTGTCTGCAGCACAGCGACCACACGCTGAGGGATCGCTCCAAGCCCACGTTGAGTGCACAGTAATTACGGGCAGGCAGCATGCGCCCGTGTTAATTGTGGGAGCCAGCCGGGCCAGCGTGATTCACTGCTGCTCCCACAGCCACCGGCGCTGGCAGAGCAGGAAAGCCTCGAGCCATTGCAAAATGAGGCTCCTGGTACAGGTTGCTGCTTTCAAAGACATTTCAAAACAAAGTCCCTGTAAGGGTGAATATAATTTATTCCACCCCTGACATGGGCAAACCTTTTTCATTAAGACCTGGGTGTTAATGCCATCTTGCAAGCATGGCTCAGAATCCAAATAGGGCTCTTAATCGCTTCAGAGAGGGTGAAAGCGCTGAACTATTATTAAAATATTTATCGTATGTAGCAGCAGAGGCCTCCTGCAGTTTAGCAATTATGTGATACATCTTTGGTCCTGTTGTAAGGAAAAAAAAAAAAACAGAGGTCCTTAAAAAAAGCAGCTATGTTTCTAGGTAAGCAGCTACAGAATTAAATCAAACCAGGATGGAAAATGTGAAAGAAATAAGACAAGATTCATAATACACCATTCTTGTTCTGCAGATTGAAGTTTTAAATTGTCTTTTGATTGATGATTTCATTTCTCTTTTTTGTGTCTTTTTATCACAACCAAGTGATTATAAGGCAGAGAGAGAAGTTTCTGCAGGCAGATCCAGGCTGGGAGGCAGGAGCAGTGCTGGGAAGCCCAGCGCCCAGCAGGATGTGTGGGGCTCAGCCCCTCCCTGCTTGGGGGCACTGCGGGAGGGAGCGTTTGGGGGGCTGCACCCCGCCGCCCTCTCAGGCTGCGCTGCACTTTCAGCCATTTCAGAAGAACAGCTGAACCCCAATTTCAGGTGGAAGAGTTTCTTTCCATGGCTTTCTACCAGCACAAGCCTCCTCCTGCCATACAGCTAGTGGGGGGTCTCCCCAGGGCCTCGCTGGGGAACACATCTGTACCCGCAGCACCTTAAAGACAACTTATCCGGGGAGCTAGTTACTGAAGTTTCACTTACAATTAAGATTTGTGCAGAAGGAGTTGGGGCCCTTGCGATTTCTACTCATGGCATGTCTTAGAAGAAGCCAAATTAAAATCCTTATCATTAAGGAGCTGATAGCTCCCCTAATCGGCAGCATCCGTCGGTGTTAGCCGGAGGGAGCAGCATGACTCACTGGCTAACAGAAGTAGATCTGCTCGGAAAATAGGAAAACTTCTAACCAAAGAGAATTTCCAGAGCCGTGAATTACTTTGGAGAAAGTACTAATTTCAAACAAATTACTTATATAATTTGTGCTGTCAATGCAAGAGCTTTCCTCTAAGTGAGAGTCTTTTTGCCGTGTACTGCTCCAAATTACCTTCCTGGCTGACCTACGGTGCATCAATTCATGATTCTAAAGAAAAATTTTCTCTGAGGGATGAGTCACGGCTCTCTGCTGTCCTTCAGGTTAAACCACATTTCCCTTTGCTTTCCACAGAGTACATGTTTCAAGAGTTGATGAGCTCCACAATGGAGATGTTGATGAATTTGCCCAGAATATCTTAAAATAAGTATTAAAATATTCTTATTCAAGGCACCTGTCCCCTATGGGGATATGTTCCTCTGTGACTGATGTGTCACTTGAGGAAGAACACCCAGGAGGACAGAGAGCTCGTGCAGGTTTAAACAGGATTTTTCAGGTCTTTTGAGGTCAGAAAAATAAAATGGAAAGGGAGAAATAATTGCAGCACGTGCTAAGGGGTTGGCTTGTCTCGCAGAGCTCATTTCATGGAGACTGCAGTGCTAAAATGGGGTGGTTTGCTCTGGGAAGAGCCTGCAACATGCAGCCAGCCAGGCAACCGATTGAACAGAAATGGTGACAGGTCACAGCCTCGCAGGAGAGCAGCGAGGCCACTGTCAAGCCTGCTGCAGCTTCAGAAAGAGCTCCGTTAGTTACAGGCTTCGTCCAATTTGGAGAATTTAATTCAAGACTAGAATTAATAAGTGGTATGACTGGATGAGGTGACTCCTCTAACCTCAGGACTGCTTAGACCAAGGTTTAATACCGACCTCAGATCTCTCATTGGAATGATTTATTCTAACACCAGGGATTTTTAATGTAGCTGTGAGCTGAAATATCCAGCAGCCGCCACCAGAATTTCAATACCTTTGCTTGCTTCCCACAGGGCTCCATACTAAAGAAAGTAGATTTTTAATGCTCTGGAGCCTTTCTACTTTCTCCTCAGCAGCACACGAGCGTGCAGCAGTGCACGGGGTGGGATGCAGCCCAGACACCAGCGAGAAGGAGAAACCCCCCAGGTCTGCAATGGGGCAGGAGGGGGACTGGCCCCGGGTGAAAGAGAGCGGGCATCTCTCACTGCACCCTCTTGATATCCTCTTGATATCTTCAGTGCATGATATCTTGATATCCTCTCGATATCTCTCAGTGCTAGACTAAATCATTGAAGTTGTTTGAAAGACAGGTTTTTCTGTTACGACGTGTTGCCTTTCATTTGGAACTTAATATGAAATGGAGCAAAGACCCTGTTGGATTGCTGGAACGTACTGGTTTGCTTGAGAAAGGGAAAATTATAAATGGATTAACAAAACTGTTCTTAACAGTGAGACAAGTCTGTTACAAACATGAAGCAGAAGGAAAAGCAGTCTACACAAACCATAAAAAATTATACAAAGAGGAAAAACCAGCTCTCAAAGTACAGCACAAGTGAGAGCACTGAAGAACAAGCTAGCAAAATCAAAGCAAGCCCTGGCTTGTTGCACTTAAAACCTGAAAGACAGAGGGCATGTTCTCTGAACAGTCTGCCCCATCAGACCACTACTAACTGGAGCCCTGGGAAAGCTGGGCGTTCCAGCTGCATCCAGCTGTGCACTGCCAGCACCCTGCTCCCTGTGTGTTCACTTCAATTACTATTTTTTCCTTTATATGAGTTTTTTCACCTATCCCAGGAGAGATGTGAGAGATCCCGCCTGCCCTGGTCCAGAGCAGATCTTCCTAGAAGAAGGAACAGCCTCATTAAAGGCAGTTCTCATGTAGAATATAAACGGGGCAGGTGGCTTGTGTGGCTTTGGCTCAGTCAGATGCTCAGCATCAACCCTGAGTGTCAGGCTCACCCTAATGTAACCAGAATTTCTGGAGGACAAATGCCTGGGGGGTTCCTGAAGAACCACAGCTTGTGGAGTGGCTCCACGGAAAACTCAGAGCAATCTGAAGAAACAGAATAATGGAAAGGTTTGGTGATAAAGTATGAATGGATGCCTTTAGCTGGGCATCCCTGCGGGCAGAGCCTGACTCCAGCAGCTACCACTGCAAATTCCCTCGTGTGACACCTTTGCGGAACAGAAGTGCTCATTAAAAGAGAATAGACTTAGTAAAGAACACCAACATACCAGGAAAAAGCCACAGTCTGATATTTTAGGAATGGAAAGAGCAAAACATATGCTATTTTACAGTATTTCTTTGCTTGAGCTCCATAATTTCCACGTTAATATGCAGTTTACTTCCCATAACTTAAGGAAACTTCACTGACACGAAATAAACTTGATTAGTGTTAGCAACAGTAGTAATAAAAGCCATAAGAAGACACTAAAATTAATCTTTTTAAAATTACTTCCATGCTGGTTTATTGTGGGTAGAACTGTTTGGTTAAACCTACAGTTTAAAAACCAGGAACTGAATGCAGCAAACCCCCTGAGCTGTATGGTCTCAGGGACTGCATGTCGAGACTGGCAGCTTTCCGCTGGATATTCTGCTTCCAAAGGCTACATCCAAGCTAAAAATTCCCTTTCCTGCTGTCACTTCAGGTCCACTTTCTTTTTAAAAATGTCCCTGCTCAAGGGACGTACTAACAATTTCCAAACTCCCTAAGGAGGGGATGGCCTGAGGCAAGAAGCAGAAGCTTTGGGCGCAAACCCAAACCTGCCACAGGAGAGTGGGAGCACAACAAGGCAGCCACCCTTGTGGAAGGAACATCCAAAACAGAGACAAAACCCCACGGCAAAGAAGCCGGAATCGGTTCCCGTTATGGTGCTCTCAGTGGTTGCAGTTATCGGTATCACCATTGGAATGCCGAGCTCTCCGCAGGAAGACCGAAGTGGAAGGATGGACATGGATTTCGTGTACATGCACAATTACCACTCTCAAAACCAAAAGCGGCACTGCTGCATGGCTCACAGAAAGTCAGTGAGCAGCAAAGACTTTCAAAACATAGAACTTGAGTGAAACGCATATTTTGTGCCCACAGATGCATGTTAAGGACTAGGTGTCACTCTGGATCTCTGGCATGTCACCCAGCCGTCACTTGGGGACCACGACTGGCTCAACTCGCTTCCTCTGGCCCCATTCCCTAAGCAGGAGCAGAGGACGGAGACAGCCAGGCTCCTGCCCAGCCCCGAAGCGCGGCAGTCCCCTCTGCACGGGACTGCTTTTGCCCAGCGTCCTTATTTGCCATCTTGGGGGTGTTGGCAACTTTGTGTCCAGCAAGAAGGATTTTCTTGGTGTTCTGTCTTTCTATTTGGGCTTCACGAACTCAGGGGGTTTACAGTGAGGGTGACAGAGCACTGGAACAGGCTGCCCAGAGAGGTGGTGGAGTCTCCTTCTCTGGAGACATTCAAAGCCCGCCTGGATGCGTTCCTGTGCGATCTGATCTAGGTGTTCCTGCTCCGGCAGGGGGATTGGATTGGATGATCTTTCGAGGTCCCTTCCAAGTTTTAAACCAGAATTCCAAAGAGCAGACAAGAGCCCTGGGACTCTCCGCGCTCTCCTGGAAGCCCCAGTGGCTGTGCCTGCTGTTGGTGTAGACCAGCTGGCCCATGCCAGTGCTGGCCACCTTTCCCAGGCTCACAGGGAGCATGGACTCTGCAGGATAGATTGGGTCTGGCTCTCCAGGACCCTGGAATGAGGGAAATCCCAGAAAACATCAATATATCAGCAAATTCGCATTTTAGACACTTACTCCCGTGTCTCCTACTTCATCTGCGCAAGGAATCACAGCCAGACGGGCACTGCAGTCCATCTCCATGCACATGAACAATGAGCTACAAAAGCACCAGGGCTTTTACATACACCCAGATTATTTATTCCAATTCTGCTGACCACCATACAACCAAACATCAATCCTGAATTTGCTGTACTGTCAATGAATGACCAAATACAGCAGTATGTCATCTCAGAAGCAAAAATATATGGCTTTCTAAAATTATTTATCTTTTAAATTATCTCAAGTGTAGAAAGAGACCATCAGAAAGCAGCAGTGCTGCTACTCAGGGCCAGCTTTGCAAACATCACAGTTACTGTCTAATTTTAAGATTCTTCCATCCTGACTATTCCACGTCCCACCTCACTGAGAACGCAGTGGTCCAGCTCTTGCAGCACAGCCCTTGGTGGCACTGCAGTGGTGCTGAACAGCACGGCCTAACCCTCTACCTGCCCTGCGCAGGACAACATGCTGCTGGAAAAGTTTCTGCGGAGCCTGTTCTCCCCTGAGCCGGGGTCAGCCACACTCCCCTACAGCACCTGCAGCTGCACACTCACGCCCTGATGGGCATTTGGGGCTCCCCCAAAGCCCAGCCTCAGGCTGGCTGCTGACCCCCCCACAGCATCCCTGTTCCCTGGCAGCTGTCACTGCAGGGGGACGTCTCGCAGCTCCTGCTAAGACATAGGACAAGGAGACTTTCATGCATCTTTTTACCGGGTTCCCTCTCATGGCTTTTCCAGGCACGTTCTTATCTATGTTAAGGTGGTCTCTCCCGGTCTAATTACAACTCAAGGTACGAGACAGCCTCATTAAGATCTCAGCTTAGGCTGGATATTTATATTCTCAGTATCCGCAGCCAAACGTATCAGAAAATTGGTACGGGCTATAACTGCAGATAAATGGGCTCCATTCCCCACAGCAGCAGATCTGTAATCACCAGCAGCTCCACCTAGGAAGGCCTGAGTTTTTTGTGCCCCACACTCAGGGGCATTACGTGCCCAGTTCCCTAAGGTCAAGGCTATGCAAGCACCTCCTTGCCTTTGAAAACTCCTGCCTTCGTTTTGTGCAAATAGAAGATCTAGCTGCTAAAATACAAAACATTGTGTGAACACCAAGGAGTGAGAAACGTTGAGGGTTTGGCCAAGAATGAGAGAATTGTCACTGCAAATACTTGCCTGCTGGGAGCTGCTGGGGTCCCACCCGAGGGGGCTGGCGAAAGCCCACTGCTGAAAGGGTCCATAGGGGGAGGAATGCCCCGGGGGAATAGCACGATGGAAACAAGAGGTCAGGCTGAAGTGTGAACCCTGTTGTCTAGGTTTCCAAGGTAGAAGTTCCAGCATTTCAGACTTTGAAAAATCCTTTGTAATTGCTGTGACACTGGTGAAATAATGTAAGAACTGGCAGCTGAACCAATCCAGGAGTGTGCTTACTCACAGCAACGTTAGTCACCAGCTGAGGAGACTAAAGAGTATTTGGAAGAACACTCATGAATTTCAGTCTTGCACAAACGAATCTTCCCCCCTCTCCCCAACTTCACACCGAAAACAGCTTTGTTACCTCTCCACTGATGCAGCTGGAGGTTTCAGGGACCCACGTGCCCAGCACAGACATCCCCAGGTAACTAGCAAACAGGCAGAAGAAAACGTTCATGGACTGAGAGTCGCTGCCCTGTGAATGCTCACTAACAAAAGTTGACTGAAATCAGAACTGACTCACAAAATAACACGGAAACCAAACCGAAGGGGCCAAATCCGAAATAAATAATGGAAGCAGCTCCCTTTCAACACAACCGTTTGGCATGTAACAGCGTTCTGTATCACCGCAAATACCTGGCTCACTTGTTTAATTCACATCCAGATCTGGCTGTTATGCACAAGAGGAGAGCTTTGGGGGTTTGTGTTTTTTTTTTTCTTCCTCCCCTTTTTTTAGGGCAACAGAGACCATAATNACAGAGGACACCATAACTGCATTCACCCTGAATTCACAGATAACATAGGTCCGGATGGAGGAGATTACCATTGAAACATTTTTTCCATTTCAAATGAATTATTATAAACCGGTGCTTTCAAACACGTCTCAGCTGGCTGTTCCTGATAGTTCAGTTTACCTTTGTATCAAAATCAGTAAAACACTGTGAGAAGGTGTAATTCCGGACACAGGGGATCATCCTGACATTCACAGTCTCCAGCAAGCCTCATGTACCACACCAGCTCTGTAAGCACGGCACAGCGGGCAGTGCCCCAGGCAGGGCAGCATTGGGAGCCAGGAGTTGCTCTGGCTGCGCAGCCCCAGCCCTGGAAGGACCAGCATCACCGCCTGCAGACACATACAGCCCCTCTGCAGCCTGTAAACCAGGCAGACAGGACACACACCATCCAATATATACCAGGAATTACAGGCACATTACCTAAAGACAGACTTTAAACCCTTCCTCACAGTACAGTGCAATGAGCAGCATACAAACTGAGGTGTATCAGGGTTAACTGAACATTACAGACTCCAAAGCAGCACCTACGTGGAACATTAAAATTAAACTTCTCTATTACTAGATCATTCCAGAAGAGGTTTCCCTAAAGAAAAAGGGAGAAGCAATATGACCAGCAGCACGGGATCATGAGCAGTTGTCAGTCAGGGATAATTGTGCAGGTGCACAGGTTACAAAAAATTCTTTAACAAACTGAAAAATTGTGTGATTGAAAAAAGTTGTGCTTAAAGGGGCTTTTCTTAAAGGTGAAAAACAATAAATTGTTAGCAGAAGTAAAGGCAAGAAGATTTGCAGCAAAAGGTAGTATTTTGGTAGGCCAATGGAAATAATCAGTCTAAAACAAGGGATTTGAAGTACTCAAGCTTCCAGGTTTTGCCTTGTTTGCTGGTTACATTTGTTGGTCTCGTAAAACATGAGACTCCTCTTTTCAAGCCTTGCCACCTTGGATCATCTTAGGCAATGGCAGTAGAAGCTGCTCGTTTACTGTTTGGTGTTACGATTGTCCAGGGTGTTAAATTCTGTTCTCCTCTTATTTTACAGGGAGTAATAACAACAGTTCATTTAGTCTATAGAGTTTTGTCCAGAAGTCCAAGTTTTCATTAGACTTCAGTTTCCTGGTGTATACACAGCAAAAAGCAGTGTTTTACTGGCTGGATCCACCTCCACCCCCCTGCCACACGTACCAGCTCAGCAAAGGAGATGGGTAACTCTAGCCACACCAGAAGGGCAGCGATTTGGGTTCACTCAGGGCAGGAAGAAAAAAGGCTTTTACTTAAGCCATGGGAAAAGGGGCTTAAGTCTTTAAAAAGTTTGCATACCTCAGACAATGTATGGCTACATTAATAAAGCTCAGCACAGGCATGTCTGGCGATGCTGAGCTCGGCCGTGCCCTCCTCGCAGAGCAGAGCAAAGGATGGATCCTTCTGGATTATCAGGTTAAGCATCACCTGGAGAAAAGTTACTCCTGTCGCAGCCTTTAATAATGATCCTTCTGAGGCACCATCAATCTTTACTGCTCATTAATTGAATTCGCTGTTCAGCTGATGGCGCGCTGGGTGAGCCGTGGGCAACACAATCCTTTTTCATATCTTCTTTAAAGACACAGAAGCTCAACCGTAAAAACACGGCGATGCAGCAGGCAGGCAGATAACCCCTGCAACTGCGATACTCATGCAGGT
>VZTO01019888.1:149318-211937 GCA_013400615.1 Syrrhaptes paradoxus | reverse complement strand
AAAGTTACTCCTGTCGCAGCCTTTAATAATGATCCTTCTGAGGCACCATCAATCTTTACTGCTCATTAATTGAATTTGCTGTTCAGCTGATGGTGCGCTGGGTGAGCCGTGGGCAACACAATCCTTTTTCATATCTTCTTTAAAGACACAGAAGCTCAACCGTAAAAACACGGCGATGCAGCAGGCAGGCAGATAACCCCTGCAACTGCGATACTCATGCAGGTGATGTTAGGAGACTGAACAGGAGATGAAGGAAAGAAGCAAAGGAATGGATGAAAGAAAATGTAAGCGATTCAGCCGGCAAACTGGCAACACAAGTGTTTGACTCTGTCTGTTGGCTGTGGCAGTGTTCCCCCTTGTGTCAGAAGAACCACAGCCCCCACCACAAATCTTTCATTAAACCTCAAAAAACAAAGGAAATCTCTGCTCTAATGCAGACACTAAAAAGGGCAACATTCAATGGCACTTGGCCAAAATGAGATTTTTCAGGCAGACTAGCTGGTATGCAGCATTTCAGCCTTTCAGTAAAGAGCGGGTCCTCCCAATGGGCTGCCGTCACTGGGAAGCGGTTGGGAGACTTGATTTTGGGATTTGGGGGCACACNGTACAAGCAAAACACAAGAGCACTGGTTTTCAGATCAGAAGATGGGGATTCCTCTTTGCTTTTCTTTGCTTTCTATACAAGACTGAGATTTTCTAGGAAGAAAAAAATATTCAGACACAATTCCCAAGTATTTTTTGTTTTAACCTTGTGCAAGGAATAGTTTCAGCTATTTCCAATCCTCTGCAGCAGAATGTGGGGGTAAAACCTTCTAAACCAACACTGCCTACCGTCAAAACCACATGGGGATCTCAATGTACAGGTGTTTTCTAAAAGAGCGAAACACGAGATAACACAGCTGCTGGTACACCTCCGAGAGCCCCCCAGCTCTTTGGCAGACGCCAGTCCCAAACCTTTGTGTTCACTGCACCCTTGGGCTCTGCCTTGCTTTTTGTTGGACTTCCCACCATGACCATGGCTGCAACTTCCCTCCTATACCTAACCCCAGACAGAGGGAATGAGGGAACAAATCCCATTGCGCTTAGCCCTGTAGTTTCCTCAACACTATCTGATGTGGCTCAAGGCCGATATCTTCACTAAAAAACAAAGGAATACACCTTACAAGAACAAAATGTAAGGGAGAACCCTATAAATAGTCTCCTAGAGTAACTCATGTTTGTACAAGTCATCAAAGGGCGACACAACACCCTCCTGCTTGAGCAGGGATGATGCTCAAATCTTTGCACAACAGCGAAGTTCTCTGTTTTGCAATCAAAACTTTTTTTTTTAATGGTGTGACAGCAGGAAGAGCAAAGATTGACCCTGACTACACACAGCTGAACAACGCCAATGCATCCCACCCTTCCTACACACGGTTAATATCGCTGCAGGTGCCTGTCCTGCCCCAGCCTGAGATTTCACTAAGGATGTTTCTATTTACACAGTCTTTTTTAAATAAACCTAGTGTGCCAAAATAAACTTATTGCTGCATAAAGAGGATGGAGCTCAAAGTGAAATTAGGAGTGTCCTAAAGGACGTGTTCAAGGCCTGTGAATGTCAATACTGCATTTTCCACAAACTCTGTTTGATAAACTTCGCTATGAATATTCCAGGCATGATTTCTATTAACAGCCACATTTCCCCACTCAATTGCTGGATTTCATTTCACTATGAATAAGGAACTACCCAGGGATTTTTGGCAGCTTAGTGTTGTTCTAACCCGTTGGTCTTGTAATTAGCTCGAAATGTTGTTCTCCTGAAGCCGTATTCTTCTTGATGTATGCTAAAGTCCCCAGCTATCTTCTGTACTTGCCCTATTACAATATTAATACTAGGGAACATTAATAAATAAAAAGTATTAAAACTGCCAAAAGCTGCTGCCTGGATGTTTTCCAGGTACATCTTTGAAAAGAGAAGGTTTTTAAAATATTCCGCACCTGAGGATGCACCAGATCTGTATCTTCTGGAATATATTTGTAGCTTGGTATCCAAGAGCTGGGGTTTGCTCCACAAATCTTTCACGCAGGGTAGCTCGAGATGGTGGAGCTCATGGCGTAAATATCAGTGAAATCTTACCCAAATGGGCTCTTCCTGAGAGACTGATGGTGGGCACAGGAGTTTTACCCTTTTGAGTTCACATCCTGGTTTTACCACATAAATATCCAGCTGGTGCAAGGATACCAGCAGAAAACAGGAAACATAACCAGCAGGTTACCAGAGGAACATTCGTTGTGGTTTTTACTCCATGGTGGCAGGAGCAAGGAAAAGCACTGTATCAGTTAAATACTGGTTTACGGCTTCATTTGGGTTTTCCTTCTAAAAAACCCCACTGATGACCTGCATGAATGGATTCATTTTACAGCAAGAACTCCAGCACCCCGGGGTGACTGCTGGACAAGCGCGCTGAGTCGGCAAAAAGCCTGGCGCCGTCCCTGCCGCTGCAACGTGCAATGTGCTGACAGGCGAGAGAAGCTGGGTGATTGCTCTCTCTGCTGTTTGACAGCTGCCTCAAGTCATGGGAAAGTTGTTAGACCACTTTAATTTGTGATCCTATTGATGAGCATTTAATGTTAATGAAATGTTACTGCTGAGTAATTCTGGGAGATGAAACTCAGTTAGTTCGTCGCGCATCTAATTTATTTAGTGCTAAATGTTTGCCCTTATTTTCTTTACACACTGAAAAGTCAGATCTGGGTAAAAACTTTGCTTCTCAAATAAGACAATACTTTAGAAAGTTGGGAAATTTCTATGTAAATGCTTGTCTTTGCATTTCACATAAAACTCTGCTTGGGGGCATATATCCTGCCAAGATGGAAGGTGTAGGCTGCTCCTGGTGCCTACGTACTCGTAAACCCCATGATGAACGAGATAGTTCTCATCTCTACCAAACTATTTAAGTAAATGCAATGGCAGTGAATGACTCAAGAGATCTTCCACAGCCCCACAGGCAGGGGAAGGTTCTGGCTGTGCCAGTGGATCAGAAGGAGCCTGATTCCATCACCTCTGGGTACCAAATTCAGTACCACCCTGCTGCGGTGGGTGGCTTTTGACACACAACAGGATAGGTGAAGACAACCTGATTTAACATCTTTCAGCTGCCTTTCTCAAAGAAATATGACTGCCATAGGAGAGCATTAATATTCCCCCCCAAGAAAACCAAATCCATTTTTGCTGCACACCGTGCCATAATCCTGTGCTTACCAATGCTTTATCTTCTGCCTGCAAATGTAATCCCGAGCTAAAGAGATTGTTTAGTTATCTTCATTTCTAAATGACTGAGTAAATCTAGCAAAATAGATGGGGAGAAACCTGCCCTATCGAGGATCCCTGCACAACCGCATGAGGAATGTTTTCCTGTTTATCGTATCTCTAGCTGAGCAGGCTGACCCCCATTCGGAAGCTGGCAGCTCCGCTCCTCCAGCCCCTCATCGCTGTTCGTGGGGTTTTGTAATGCTATTAGGACACGGCTCTGCAGGGAACTTGAGGCACGTCCCTCACAAACTTCACCTGCTTTAAGCAGACAGCTGTACTCAAACCCAAGGGAGGTACAGCTGTAATTGCATTGTTGGGTGTTTCTTTGCCAGCAGACCCCTCCATGGTGAGATATTAGTCCACAACATGCCAGCCATTAGCTCAGCTCGTCCCTCTGCGTCACCAAGCGAGATACAGCATCGAGACATCCACCAGAGGGAAAGCTGGGTCAGCATCTCTCTCTCACCAGTAAGCCCAGCACAGGTCCAGCCCCTACCCCTGGCAGTGCAGAGCCCCTGCCCGTCCCGGCTGGCAAACCGCTCCGTACGTGAAACACCGGGGCTTGCATCGGCACCGGGGTTACAGCTTGTCAGAGGATACCTCATGGAAAAGCCAAAGTTAAGGATTTTTTAGTACTGTAGGGATGGGGTTTTGTTACAGCCCTCCTTGAAAATAAGCAGTGCTTTTTTTGATTTTTGTTTTTCTTTTCTTTTTTAAGAAAGGAGACATTTCATGTAATCAGAATAGCTAGAAGACTTGCAGGCGAAGGCTCGGGGGCACACACTCCCCCCGGCAGTGCTGGGATGCAGCAATCTCTCCAGCACGCGGCTCATTTCCAGAGGCATTCTCTGCGGTGTTAGTGAAACTTTACACTCAAGCAGCAGATAAAATGAAACCAAGACCATAAAGTACAATCACCTGCAGGAAAAGATCCCAATACTGGGTGGGAGGGAGCAGAGAAGAGTGGGGCGGTGGGACACAGAGACCCTGGGCTGGGGGGGAAATATTTTTTTTACTATTTCTCATGTTGAACAGCTGTGCATAAAACAGAGACAGCAGGCAAAAATCAAATGTGTGCCTCTTGTGAGATTCCTTCCATATTCCTCTAAATGCAAATACCTGAGTTATCACCCTTCCTATTTGACTTGTCTGTGAAGTGAAAACAAGGCTTTCTGCAGGTTTTCCTTGTCATTTTTCTGCTTTTCCCTTTGCTGTGAATGTTTTGGAATGGAAGTTTACAAGTTATGGTGCTGCAGAGAAAGCAGTTAACAGACATTCTGTGCAGGCAAATGAACAGAGAGCTTTAGCAAAGAGAAAGAGAGAAAATGAGAGAGGAGGCACTGCACCTACGCTTAACCCCTCAGTGAACTTCAGCCGACGTTCGGTACCAGTCTGCCAACACTTTGCTTTTATGGTTGACTGATAAATGATTAGATTTAGCTGATGTACCCAGCAAAATTAAAATGTACCTAGTAAAAATTTATCTGATGTACCCAGTAAAAATTAATACTTAGAGACTAGATTTAATTGATATGCCTTAATTTCTCTGTTGTTTTCTTCAGACAACTCACCTCCCGAGATCCGAAACCCCTCCTGCATGGAATGAATTATATTCTCCACCTCCGCTCTTGCGACACCACAGCAGGGATGGATGTTTCGGTAAGGCATTGGTGTTCATTCAGACTGGCACCACCGCATCCTGCATATCACACAGCCCGAGGGACGTGGTTGATGGCCTCATCCCTTAAAACATAACCAGCTTTGTGAAACCCATCAACGGAAGCTACTGTGGCCGAGAAAACAAGGGAGGCTTTCTTAAGGGGGGAGTATATACTGTCATTTTATTATTTAATGCTCTGCCACTGGTAAAGCAATTCTACACAGTCTCCATGGGGAGTGCTCCCTGGCAAGAGCTCGTCTGTTTGCCAAACCACCTCCAAAGCAATATCCGCAGGATTGACTATGGAGTCAGTAAGAACAAAACCAGTAGATACAAGATGGCATATGTCATGCAAACATAAATCATGAAGATGCTCCACTACATCATGGATTAAATCTTTGTAGTAGACTTTTTTATGAAGCGTACGTGGGGCCAGGAGCAGTCTGTCAGTGCTGCTGCCTGACACTGTCCGCTGCAACGGCCTCTGCTCGCTCTGCTAAGCTTAAACCTTAGATAATTAGACATATGTGCCAGCTTAAATTTTTTCTTCTTTTTGTAAATTTTGCCGTAACAACTCAGTTGATTTTGTAGGTGAAGCTGCAGAAAATCACCTGGTTTTTCTTTTATTAAAATAATTGGACAATCTTTTTGGCCACTCAGCCTGGGCTTTCCCTTCCCTTGGCTCCCGATGGGTTTCTCCCCGCTAGTCCTGCACTACCAGGGTTTAAAGCCAGGACTTTAACTGCTGGTTAGTTTCGTACAGAAAACTTTCATTCTGGCATCACTGTGTTTTGAGTGCTTAACTTGGCAACTTTTAAATTCTGCTGACGGGAAGGACCTGTCCATACACGATGGCAGATCAGCGCGGAGCCAGTGTCCTGCTAGAAGAACTGTCACATGGGAGGGAACAGAAACCACACTCTTTACTTGGCTGTTACAGCTAAAGCACTGCTCACAATAACAGAGGAAAAGCACTTTCCCAGTAAAACGAAGGATAAGCGAGAGCGGAAAGGTTGCCGTTAGGTATTTGGAGCACAAACGCAGCCTGCTCCTTACTCCAGAGAAACTGCAGCCAGTCCAGCAAGAAGCAGCATGACCCGCTGCAGACCAACGCTGCAGAAATGCCACAGGAATCTCTTTATGGAGACTGTTGGCCTCAAAAAAAGACTGTGTGGGAAAACTGTTGTGAATGCTTACCTTCACTTTCATATTTACAAACCCACCTGCTGCGTGCCCTTTCACTGCCAGAAGGGAGATGCACAGCACAGGGAAGAGATGAATATGCATCACTTCATCTCGGTAAGATAAACAAAGAGCTGTGTGGTGCCAGGGAAAAGGCGGAAATTCCATCTCCCTTATTCCCTTTGTGTTCTTATGACAGATGCTGCTGGATTTCCTCAGAGGAGATCCCATGAGCTCCAGCACAAGGAGTGACCTGTGAGATGAGGGTCCTGCCGTGTGCCCAGAGCGTGCCAGGGCTGCTGCCCCCTCTGTGCTGCCGGACATACCCAGCCTGGCTTTGGACTGTCAAAGTGATCTTGGATGAGGGACCAGAGTCAAAATCCACCTCTGCAAAGACACCTCTGAAAAAGGCACCTCACCTTCAGACACTGTCTGGGAAACACTCTCCTGACCCTCTGTGCCTGCAGCCGTGGGACAGACACGTGCGCAGCTGCGTCCCTCCCTGCTGCCAGGGATAGGGGTGGGACGGCTCGAACATGCCAAGCATCACGCTAGGAACCACAAGAAAGCAAAGTACACGCAGAGCGCCAAGGGAAGCTACGTAAAGGATCATTGTAAAGGTCTGTGTTTACAAACAGTCACAACCTACTTCCTCCTCACATTTTCCGTAACAAATCACAGTAAACTTCTCATCATTCTTTTCCACACCACCACCCAAACAGGATCCATCTGGCAGCACGCGAGTGCCTGCCAAGCAGGGATGGTATCTGAGGGAGAAGGGGCATTGCTGGGGGTGAATACCTCCCGCCCACCCAGGACCCCCACGGTGGAGGGACCCTTCACGCCCCGGAGCTCGCCCCACAGCCCTGCTCCGGCCAGCGACAGCCCAGCTCTGGCCAGGGACTGCACCACAGCCCTCCTGCCATCTTGGCCCGGAGAAACGATTCTGTGCTGCTCCAGTGTTGTCAGAGCAGTCAGCAAACAAACAGCTCAGGAGAAGGGGGGGGAAAGCAAGAGGCACGCTGCTGAACAGCAGATTGCGGAGCTGTGAATGAGATTCACGGCTGTTACTCACAGGCGTCTTACTCTGTCTTCAATATTTTAATTCAATGGCATAAACATGATTCTATTCATTTCAAAAAGCCATTTGGGGGGATGCTGAATTATTTATTGTTTGAAGTGGCCAAACAAACTGCTTGTCAAAACAGATTTTAAATCTAAAACCAGAATCTCAAGTAATGAAGTGCCATTCAAAAGGCGCAGGGTGCAACTGGAGGTGATGTAAGGACATGGAAGCATTTGTATTGCAAAGCTCAAAACTGTCCCCTCCCCATTCTAAACTCCTCTATGAACAACTGAGCTGCCTTTGAACATTAACCTCTCTGGTGCTGGTTTTTCTAGGACCAGACACGGCTGCACGTTCCGCAGTGCTCCCCTCTCACATCCCATCCCGAGCCCTGGGACTCTCCATCATTCCTGGCACCTTCCTGTACGGTACGTCTGAAGCCTCTGCTGAAACCAGGGGCAAGTTCTTCTGCTTGACCCATCCACAGCCCCTGCCTTTGCAGAAGCAATGGGGTATCTCAGGACACTGACTGAGTGCCTCTGGGGGAACTGCCTTTGCAGAGGAGCTGCCCGAGTCTGTTTTTTGTATGTTAGATGCACACTAATTTGCTGGGCTTGAAAACCTGACAGCTGAGTAAAAAGATTGAAAAAAAAAAATAAATTTTGCAACGTTTTCCTCTCCAGAACTGAGTTTCCCATGAAAACACAAGTAAAGCTCACTTTGGTCCACACTCCCACCGGACGCTTCACCTCCCCTCGGGGTCACTCCTGCCCTCCCCAGGCTGCTGGTGGGGCACAGCCAGCCATGGCCAAGGTGCCAGCTGCTGCTGTCCCCCACCAAAGGAGCAGGACTGCAGGAGGCAGGGATGAGATGGACCAGGGCACGGCCTCACTGGGACACGGCACTGCTGGTGGGGACGTTGGCCTCCAGCAAACACAGTCCTAACGCACCCCGGCTAAGCCCTCACTCCCACGGACCACACCACGGCAGGCAAGTGACTCACGGAAACTGTGTTAGTTGTCTCAAATCTCGTTACAGAGGCTAACATAAACCCCTTCTAATGCTGTTTGCTGTAACAGAGACTAATGCAAAATCAAAGCAAAACAAATAAAAAAAAAAGAAGTGTCACAGAATTTTGCATTAACTGTGCCAGAACATACTCCTAATTTCTTAATTTCACCAAATTCGATTAACACCCTATTACTTACAACACAAGTTGGAGATAGCCCTCAAAGGTCCAATAAGTGTGTTTATCTGGTTCCTACATCAAGCTCAGAGCCCTGAGGTGCCAGAAACGCCAGAGCAGAAATGTTGTCTGCATACAGTGCTTTGCTGAGTGTCTGAAGGCATGCTGCATGCAATGCCATTAACCTGAACAACAGTCCCCTCGTGCATTTATACCAAAGCGAGACAGAGAGCAAATGGCCGGGGGAATACCTGCAAGCAGCCTGGATCAGCCATAGGGCCTGTCTCCTTTTTTAATTTGGGGTGGTCTAGAAACTGTATGTGACTTTGCAGCACCATTCTGTTTAATATCCATATCTCTAATATTTGTGGCTTATTATTCTTACACTTCTTGTCCCTAGATGCTGAGCTTTATGGTTTTAAAGACTGGAGAGAATGGGCAACACTCGGTGCCAGGGCATCTGCCCAGGCAGCAGGATGGATGGTGGGAGCCCTTCCCACAGGGCTCACATGGGGTGGGAAGGGTGGAAATCTGCCCCTGGAGCACAAAACCAACAGAAAGCCCTCTGGCAGTGGGATGTTTGATAGAAAACCCAGGTATAAGGAAATCTGAAGTTTTGCCACATCTGCTCCCTGCAGCTCCTGGCTCTCCCATGGGTCTGTGACAACGCCCTGCAAGGGATGTTTCCTGCATCCCCTGCTGCGCGGCAGGGCCAGGATGCTCCTTGAGCAGCACTTCAATTCTATGCCCTTGTTTAAGCATTCATAGCATACGGTTATTTTTAAAGCACATTTCAGGCCAATGTCTATGAGGCCATCCAAAGCAGTAGAAAACCTGGATATAAAATATCAGCCAGGCTTGCAAAGCTGTCCCCAGAAAAACCCCAGCATCAGCACCAAACCTGTCACCAGCTTTTTACCCTGCGAGCAATTATTCTGCAAGCTTTCACATCTGTCATTTTGAATTTTATTTACGGATTGCCAGAGCCATAAAAGAAACAGGGAGGCTTTAGCACAAAACTAATTCCTGCTGTTTTGAAGACTGGTCAGGTAGTAGAGACTTGATTAAATAGCAGCTCTTATGTATTTTCCCATTTCCCTCATTACCAAGATTGGTTATTAAAAAAAAAAAAGGAAGAAAAAGAAAAGGTATTTCCCTGAATTTCATTATCAAGTAATTTACTTTTCTGCTATGAAATGATCATGTAGACTTTTGCTTTGTACCACACCACAAGAGAATAAGGATAAGGGAAAAAGAGTTTCAAAGGTTTTTTTAAGAACACAAAAAATATTATGTCAAAACCATGCATGGAGACACAAAATTACAAAGCTCTCCATCAAGAGGTTTTCACACCTCAGAAAACATCAAGCAAGAGGTAAAAGATCTGCGGGTATATAAGAGGCATGTAAAACTGAAAATAAATTAATGAAACCTATTTTCCTTCGTCTCTTGCATGCAGAAAGAAGTCATGATCTTACAGAATCTGCATTTAGCCGCATGTAATGTTTCCTCTACTCTACAGATGCAGCTTTCACACTCGAGCCTTTTTGGACCACCTGGCACTAAAAGAACAGCCGTGATTTAGCATCGCTTTTTGGCATGAAGGAAACAGCTTGGCAGTGTGGTCTCAACATCTCAGCTGTGTGCCTGTATCACCGTCCATCATGAGACATGGCAGAGAGAGCGCGCGTTATGCCTTGGGGGCATTTTGATCACAAATGCATTTTCTTCCAATTTGTTTCAGACTATTTTCTATTATATGCCAAGTCTTAGAATACCATTGGGTTCAATTATTGTCCAGAAAAGAACTGGAGCTGGAGGTGGCAAGAGTGCCCATTGAGGACTGGGTAATAATGTGGAAAATACTTGGTTTGAACTCCCTAGACCAAAGGGCCATTTTTTTCTAAGTCTGAATATCAGAAATGATGAGCTCTTCCGCAATGGTGGGGAATGGTAAAATGAAGAACAGTCTCGGGTTGTGGGACATGTTCTAGGAATGTTTTAGAAACTCTGAGGGGAAAAATAAGTACATTCTGCATCTAGATGGAAAATTGTTCGTTGCCGACCCAATCTGGAGTGAGGAGCTGGAGGAAGCTCTCCCACATCTCTGGAAGGAGGCTGGGCTGGTTGGGCTATCTGGTTGTGCAAGCTCTTCTTGCAGGCTGGTTGTGCTGAGAGGAGGAGATAAAATGCAGAGAGCCAGCAGCGAGGGCATGCTCCTGGAGAAGGGTGTTACAGAGGGGAGGTGAACTGGGCTCTCCCATGCTCTGCCAAGTGCTCTCATCGCTCGGCTAAAGGGCTTTGGTGGGGGAGAGGTTATTGCGAATGCATGCTAACAAAGCACCTGCCTCTCTGCTGCACCAGATTTATTATAAGGGCTTGAAAATTAAACATTGTTTATGTGACAAATGAACAACTCCAGCATTTTCAGTACAATAATTGAAAAAAACCCGTTTCCCCTGCCCATTCTCTGCCTCCCCTGCTTCCAAGCACTTCTGCTCGTTCTCTGTCCACATTGCCTTTGCTGCAGTCTAGGACTCCTGTGAAGTGCAGTCCCTTCAATTCCCTGTGGCTAACCCACCTGGCACCAACCAAGAACTTAGTCCCTAGGCTATGATTTTGCCCTATACCAAATAGATTCATTGTACCCTAGGAGGTACAATGATCCCTCCCCAAATATTTCCTGATCTTGGTGGCTCATTACTCATTCAGCTCACTGGCTGCATAGCTGATGAATTTCAAAGCAAAAACCAGCCCATTTACATGGAGAGAGGATGCTGGAACATCATCTCACAATGACACCAGACAAAAAAAAGCCATTAGCATTAAATTATCTGCTCCCAGATAGTTTCCCAGATGAATCACCATAAAAGGCTCTGAAATGGTCTCTTGCTCTTTTTCTTCGCATAACATTTCATTGTACTTAAGACCCAAGGAGCTGTAATTCATCAGGCTTTTATCTGCGTCAGGGCATTGTTTTCGGCAGAGAGCCTGAGCAGAGGAGAAGTGGCAAGGCCCAGCTGGCCAGACTGGAGGACAAATGTGTATGTGGCAGAGCACAGGTCACGTACCCCTGTGGGGGGGAGTGGGCTCTGAGAGCAGAGTGCAGCTGGGTGCCAGTGACACCCTCCATCATCTCATCTGGGCAGCACTCAGGGCTTTTCCCTTCATGGATGATGATTTATAAGGAAAGGGCATGGCATGAGGAGTCCCGGGCGCTGGGCGATTGCATAGCTGTTGGCCGACCTCAGAGTGACCACCTCTGTCGCTCTCTTGAACAAAACCTAAGCCAGCACGGTAACTGCGATGATTGGTATCATGGGATTTTTTCCAAGTCAGACTTTTGCCCACTGTGCTCTTCTCCCTTGTCCCCACAGCCCTGCCCCAGCACCCTCCCCATCCTGCTCCAGCACTGACCTCCCACTCAGCCCCTACACCCTCCTGTCCCCATCCTGCTCCAGCGCTGACCTCCCTCTCTGCCCCCACACCCTCCTGCCCCCCCAGAGCCCCGCTGGAGGCTGGGGGGCTGCCAGGGAGGTGGCAGGGAGCAGGGTGTCAGCTGGGCTGAGCTCCCACCCAGCCAGGTCGTCCTGCCCGCGGCAATGCCTGGGGCACAGAGGGAAGCCAGCCCTGAGCCGGTGCTCCCCGCAGAATGTCTGCGGTCGTAGTGGGGTGAAGTTTACTGCACTGATAACCTCTGGGTGCTGCCCACCAGCCCNCTGAGCTCCCACCCAGCCAGGTCGTCCTGCCCGCGGCAATGCCTGGGGCACAGAGGGAAGCCAGCCCCGAGCCAGTGCTCCCCGCAGAATGTCTGCTGTCATAGTGGGGTGAAGTTATCGCACTGATAACCTCTGTGTGCTGCCCACCAGCCGGAAGCCCACGTGGCAGCAGGCTGGGTGGCAGGGGACAGGACCCACGCCTTGTCACTTTGCAAGCAGCAGCAGCAGGTCTGGGGGTGCTGGGGTACAAGTCAATCTCCTCAACATCTTGCAGTGCTCCTTCCCCATGTCCCCAAAAGGCCACATTGAGCACAAGAGGCTTGATGTGGACCTGGCTGCCACCACCTACGGAGACAGCTGTCCCCTCCCAGCCACCCACCGCTCTTGGGGACACATCCCAAAACCACAACCCTGCGCTGGGACAGCCCTGGCTGGAAGGGCACAGCCTTTTGTCACTGCCAGGAAGGAATTCAGAAAACAAGGTCCTACCATCCACAAACAAGCATGAAAACAATTAAAGAGAATCACCGCCATGCCAGTAGGCTTAGCGTCGCGCAAGAGGAACCGGCCTAATTACAGTCTCCAAGGCGATGCTGAGCGCTGCTGGCTAAACACACCCTGTGCAGCTCCAGCTGCCTCCTCAACAGAGACAAACACACAGCATCATCGCTCCAGGTGCCATGCGTGGTTGCTTTCTCATTCAGGGTAGTAAGCTTAGTACAAAGTTTACATTTCCCAGTTCACTGAAAAATTTGGCCAAGTCAATAGTTTGTGACAAAAGAAAGTAACAAAACCTGTAATAAAACCAAGTGACAAATAGATATTTGTTAAAGAAAAAGAGATTTGGGCAATTCATTAGCTCTAATGCTCTCACAACTAATGTGATTTCAGAAGTGACACAGTGACAGCTATTAGCAGAGGACTTATCAGATGCATTCCTCAGTGTCTGGCTTCCACGGAGCCCGTGCAGCCAGCCAGACCTGCAAGCCCAGGTAGCTCAGCGTCAGCCCCCCCAGCACACCCCCAGGAGCCCAGCAGTGGGAATTCGGGTCTCTGACAGCTCCTGGCCCCTGCACCCACGGGCCACGGAGCACCGGGTGGTTTGCTGCACGGGGCTGAGTTTGGCCACGTTACCCCCGTGTATTGCCAGTGCCGCCTGGCAGCAGCTCCAGCGCTCCAGTTCTGCGCAGTTATAAACGTATCAGACCTGTCAGGCTGCCAAGTGAACCGTCATTATCATTGGAGATATCATTTAGCACATACTCCACATGGTACTCAATTGCTCGCGTGATAATCACCTCGTAAAACTGTGACTCCATAGATATAATATCCCTGCGAGACAGTCTTCACCTGTTACATTAAACTTACAGATATTTAAAATGTCAGATCATCTTTCATCCGAACTGCGCTGCTGTCTAATCCAGTCAATCAGCCAGCTCCTGCAAGCGGGTTCTGGGTCTCGGGAAAGAGGCAGGAGGAAGCAGCTCTTCCGTATTTGCTCACAAATGTCCCATTTGTCTTCAGACGAAAGAAACCAATTTTGCTCTGTGTAACCCTGAGTCCTGTGGATATTACACCACTAAATTTGAGAGATCATCTTTGGAAGACAAGGCAGCTTGTCACAGTGCAAAATCTTCTCTTTCATTTAACCCTCAATTTTAGTACTGTTTGGTAACCTTAATTTTAAAGTAAAATTGTGCTAAAAAGATATAATAATTGATGGTACTTTTTTTAAAAAGTGTTTTTCACTGTTAGTATGTAGACTAGCAGAACTGAGGAGCCTGGTTTACTACCTCCACCAGCTTCCAGAGAGGACAAACCACTTCTTTCCTCAAAGGCAAGATGATGGAGAACTCAAGGAGAGGAGAAGCCGGGCTCATCCCTCCTCCAGAGCCTCCCTCTTTCTCCAGCCAGGATGGCTGATCTCTCCAGCCTCTGCTGGTACAAGTGCGACCGCGTTCGCCCAAACGTGCCAGCCCTGACACCCCAGTTTCTCCTTGCTGCAGGCAGCACAGTGAGCAGAGCCATCACACCTGCTCCCGAGGAGCAGAGCTCCTGCAGCTGCACCTGGAGACCCCAGCTCTGGATAAAAACTTTCCTTCTACACAACGTGCGCCTGCGCTGCTGGATTCCTCCCTTGGCTACAGGGCCTGGGGGGTCAGGCAATACCCCAGGCCACGCTCCCAGCACATGCACACCAACATCACTACAGTCCCTGGGGACGTTGTGGCCACAGCAAGGTCACCCCATGGCTGTGCAGGGCTGTGACCGAGCCTCCTCTGTCCCCTGGGCAGTCACTGGTTTTGGGTCAGCCGCTCTCATCGAGCCAGCAGGAGCAAACCTTCCCCCCCTGCTTTCAGGGTTTTCCCCAGCTCCGCTCATCGCCCAGGTTAGCAGCCAAGGACAAACCAACAGCCGTGACCCCAAGCCGGGTGACAGTCAGTGCTACTGTGCAGAACCAGCCCTCAACTCTCCCTGTCACAAGCTGCCACTGGCATTTCCTTTACCACCTTCAGTAGAGGAGATGCTCTAAGAAGCAAGATAAACAGCTCAGGAGCAATACTGATATTTATTTGAGTTCAGCCCTAACCCTCCAACGCCCGCCTTTGACAGCCAGGTCGCCAGCAGCGTATCCCGAACCCTGACACGGCTCCAGCAGCAGTGGCCAAGGCCACCTATTGCCCAGACACTGCCAGGAGACGGCCGTTGCACGCCTGGGGCCCCTCCAAGAGCCGGGACAGGCTCCGGGTGCAGCTTCTGCTGTCACACCCCGCTCCCCGTGGCCACGCAGCCATTGCATTTGTATTCCCCAGAATAGCAGGAGCCGTCTCCGCCTCTTCTGTGTAACTCAGTTTACTGATAATTGCGTTTATTGCTGCCTGCTGTTGTTTACATGTCTTGGTTATTAGATTGCTTTGTGGGGAGCTGGTTTAATGCAACATCCGACACCTGGGTTTGTATTCCTGTGTGAGCATCAAAAGGCCAGCCCAGGAGACACACTGTACACTCTTGTCCAGCTGCTCCACCTCCAGAGCCGTGTATAGGGATTTCTGTGTGTCTCTTACCATGCAAAGCATTTCACATCGCCCGCAATGCTGTTATGGCAAGACTGCGTTGTAGTTTTGGACAAGCAAAAGAATTCACATGACAAGTCTCAGTGTGAGACATGCAGGGTGCAACGTCAGGGGACTTTGGGGGATCATCTGCAATTGCGTGCTAAAGCAGAAACTGTGCTTAGAATGAGCACTGGAGCCAGGCAGGGTAAACTTCCCCTAAAGCTAACGAAACCCAGGGGCATTTAAAGAACTACAGCAATTACTGTGTGTACGCTCAGGACTAAGGCTCATGAATGAAGATGCTCTTTGCAGGAACAAGGGTAGTTTATGAAGAAGCCTGTTGCTATAATATCCCCAGCTCATTCTGCAGGCAGCAGAGGCCCAGCAGAGCCCAACCTCAGCATTTGTCCAACATGAGGCCATGTCCAAGGAAATTCCAATAGTATGGGGCTTGTTGCCCTTAAATAAATCAGAATTAAGAATTTGATGTGCTATGGTCACAGCAGCCTAGTGCATGAGAATTCTTTCCTTCCTGGAGGACACCTACCATGTACCTGCAGCAGGGTCAGTCAACTGACTTCTGTCCGGGGGGACCAATCTCAAACAACAAGGCATTTCTGCCTTCCTCTTCTCTACTTCTCCACACACACTTTCCAGTCAAGAAGATGATAAATAGCGTAGACATTCACACACTGTACTATCTCAGAGTATAACAATCTATTTGTTATGAGAAATAACAATTTTTCTATGTGCCAAAACAAAAAAAAAGCCAAACACACAGTGGAGAGACAGTTCTCCTCCTCCTCTTTCCTCCCAGCATGAGTCAAGCAGCATTAAAAACCCCCACACTGCAAGTTCTAAACCTGACTTTACATTTCCCTTTGGCCAGGGACCTGGGAAGCTCCAAAGCCAGGCAAGAAAAGTCACCAGACACAAGGACCCAACTGTTTTAAGTGCTCTCAAAATGAGCTGGTGTATAAGTGTGACCCAGACTTTCTGCTCTTGGACACAAATTAGCAGCTCTGAGCCCAGCACCTGCTTCCTACAGGCTGAATCCCCATCTCCCAGCCATTCCTGTCTGCTGCACGGCGTCCTTGGCCAGACACAGACCAGCAATGTGGCAGCGCAACCTGTCACCAAACCCCAGAGCTGTTTGCATCTCTGTAGCTCAGGTCTGTTCTGCTCTGCGCACAGGTCTCCATAAAGCCTATTGCTCCATCCCTCCCTTCATTTGGAGCAGATGGTTCTCGTGAAGCACAGCAGGGCCAGCTACAAAACCCATTATGACAGGAGTCATGGGATAAGCGCAGCAACCTCACACCTGGAGCCCGAGTCTGTCCTCATCTGCTCCGCAGTGATGTGCTGCAGCGTGTCCCCTTCCCAGCCGTACCGAGGGAACACGCACCCAGGCCGCATGAGCGGTCCAACCTCTGAACACGCTACTCAGAGCTGCACCGTCACATAAAGGACCTGACGCACCCCGTTATACTCTCTTCTTGTATAAATCCTCCCTTTTGGCTGGAGAACAGCTCCTCCATGGTGTTTACCCTGTGGATCTTGGGGAGCAGACAGCACAGAGGGACCACGGCCCTTCCACCCGGGCATGAGATGGAGGTGCTGTGGGTCTGACCGCGGGAAAGCACACTGCCAAAATGAATGCTCATCATTGTAAGTTTTTCAAGCAAAATAAGGAGAACTAAACCCTGAGAGGTTTTTTTTTTTAAAGAGAGATTTCTCTTCTGGTGTCTTTTCCTCAGAATATTCTGGCACAGCCGCAGAATACTTTTGTCCTTGGTAACACATTTGCTTTCAATTAATACAGATCTATTATCACTGACACTGCGGCTTTAGCTATTGTGTTCTCAAACAGCAAAATACATCCTACAGCTGCATCTCAGCAGACAGCCTTGAACACTGTACGCAGTCAAAGAATTAAATTGCACAGGAGATTTCCAAAAACTTCTCCAAGCACTCTGGGAATGTTGAGTTTTCAGTGCCACAAAAATTCCTCTTAAGTTATGGAGACATTTCCCAAGACAATTTTAGTCATGAGAATGGGACTGTATTGCTCAGCAAGTTCATTTCAAAGTGGGTGAATTCTCCAAACGCAGAAATACTACAGGTGACTGCATCTACTGTCAACAAATCCAGGGGCTAAGGAAAAAGGAAAAGTACTGTTATCAAAAGAAGAAGTGTATTTAAAAAAGATGAGCTAAGTACTCACATCTCCACTGTAATAGAGAGGTTTCAATCACAGAAGCACAACAGGTGAGGGACTGGGCTTATTCCTGGACTGTGGCAGTACTGGCACCCACATGTTAACTCCAAGCACGGACCCAGTGCTCAGCAGTGGGAAGAAATTAATATTAGCTATGACCAGCCTTACAGCAGCCACTACTGGGTACCTGCTCTATAACAGACTTGATTCATCTTGAGGCTCAGTTCACACTTTTTCTTGGATGTTTCAATAGAAGAAAATAGAAGGAAAAAACCCCAACTTATTCTTTATCTCTCTTTCCTGAAAGGTATGTGAAAGTAGAATCAACACAACGTAATAGCAGGACTTGTGACCCAGATTAGAATTAGATACGTTTTGCACAATGTCACTGGGAGGTTCCAGGCGTGGACCACAGCTGAGCTAGGGGAGCATGGACCTCAGTGTCTCCGCTCAGCACCACCCCAGCGCAGCAGAAGCTGGCACACAGTACTTAAATATTTGGATAAGCAAGAATAACACTGCTGAAGTTCCTATAAAGTCTCCATTTAATTGGTGATGTTTTTCCCAAGGGACACATGGAATGGAGCCATCTATCCAGTCCCTCTCTGGTAGCAGCGCTTGCTTGCTTTCCTCGCATCATTAAGCCAGAAAGGACAGCAGTGATGAACTGCTTTTAATACCTGTCTGCATTGGCTACAGAGAAGTCATTGTCAGCTGAAATAATTGGCAACTGCCACTATTCTTGCTGGCGAGCTCTTTCTCCAGAACGTTTTAATCTTACTGCGGGCCTTGGCACATGCTGCAGAGCTCGTCCTGGCTTTCACTTGGGATATTTCTAATTATTATTACATTATTTATGGTGTCCCTGAAGGAAGACGTGCAGACTTTAATAGCAATGTACCAAGAAAGTTATTGTAAAGATCTATAAAGGAGGCTGGATCTTTGTGATAACCCTGATTTTTGGCAGAGTGGACGTGGAATTAACTTCACTGGACGTCACTGCCAGAGTCCCCACAGCACGGAGCCGAGACAGTGACCTCGGGCCACCTGCCCCAGTTGTGACAGCAGCCCGAGGGCCACCAAGCCCCACACAGGGGACAGCCTAAAAAATCTCCAAAAACTCTCTCATCTCCCCAGCAATAACTCAGCCAGAGAGACAAACCCCATCAGGTCTCTGAACCACCCTCCAGGCTTTGTGCCGCAGAGGAGTCTGCTAAAGCCTCCCCAGGAGGTGATTGACGCCTCTCGTGCTCTCTCACCCTTGACAGCGAGCTCAGTTTTACGTAGTGCCAGACAGCCACCTTAGACCAGCACAATGTTAAGCACAAGGGTAGGTCAAGTCCTTGAGCCATTTCCAAACACCATGAGTGGGAAACACCCATAAATACCCAGCTTTATCCAGGAAACAGACAGGAGAGAGTCTGACACTGCCAGATTATTTCTTGCAGGTGGTTCCACTGACCCTAAACCACTCGTGACTTGTCCTTGGTTTGTCATCAACCAGCAAACACTAAAGCTCGTGTCAGATCTTCAATGTTTGGGGCAAGCCTCTGAACATAAGAGAGAGGATACGATCCCCAATTGCTCTGCAGGTGAAGCAGAGAGTGCGATGCCCAAGCTCCATCGGTTTGAGGGAGTTCTGAGGACATCCTCCATCCAAGGGACCCCAGCACAAGCCCTGCTCACCATTCCCCTCACCAGTAAGGTTTGGATCCTTCAGAGTGCTGGAGCCCGGTGCCAGTCCCAGCTAACTGGCTTGTCCTGGCAAAGGCAGGAGCCAGCACTCCAGCAGGCACAATCTGCCGCTTATGAAAGTCCCCCTGAGGGCTCTCAGCCCCCATACCCCATGCTGCCTGCACTGCTTCGGAGATCACAAACACAAGTCAAGATGCTCCTTCCCTAAAATGAAATTGGACATAAATAGCTATCTGTGTCTTTGTCAGCAGCTCCTTGCTTCCTCCTGCCCAGGGGCAAAGCCATAAATAAGTTTCGTGCTCTCCAGAAATGTGACAGTTATTATTCAGTAACTGAATTATAGGCTCATTCTTGGAGAGGAAGAACAGCAGGTGGGGAAGGGAAGGGACGGCAGCGTTTTTCTTCACAGGAACCGAAATACCTCAAAGAAATATTAAATCCACGATAGGAAGCACTGGTGAGCACTTTCTACTTTGGCAACTTGCTCTCATTTTGGTATTACTGCTTTCAATTTTTAAAGGTGTTTGTGACGTACAGAATAGCAAATGCATTAAAAATGCATTTCCCTGACACACTGTGTCTCTATAACGTGCTGGGACCACGCTGTGGAAGGCGGGCAGGATGGGATGCGGTGGGAGGGCAGGAGTGCAGGTGCCCACTGGTGCTGGGGATGTGCCCTGCGCTGCCCACACTGTCCCCGGCGGCTGCCAAACCCCAAGGAAAAACTTTCACTTCCAATACAAAACTTTGAGGTGGGGAGCAGGGAGCTGCCCCCATTTTTGCTTTTAAAGGGGAAGATGCGAGAGCAGAGAGCCCTGTGTGGGAGAGCCCCATGCCCGTCCTGGGTTGATGCATCTGGGAATGCTGCTGGCTGGAGGGACGGTGCGGGAAGTTGAGGCTTTGTCCTTGAAAGACAAACCTGGAAGGGAGATGCAGTCAGGAGAGGAGCCGTGACTGTCATCACTATGCACATGTACATGGGTTTCTCTTGTCGGATCCCACTTCTGACTGAACACATCCAGGCACCAGCAGTCCCGGTCAGCCCAGGGCGCAGCGATGCGCGTGGGGATGCGGAGGGACAGACCTGTATGCTGACACACGCCGTGTCTGCCCCACAGCACGCCTTTGGTTCCTGTGTGCGCTCACCAAACACCATGCTGATTCACTCGGCATGCGCAGGAATTGCTATGTCTGGGTTCATTCATCACGAAAAATCTGTTTTTCCATCTCCCCAGGATGAACACCATCATACAGCACGACCACTGCCTCTGAGCCTGCCAGCACCAGCCTCCTGCTGTGCCCAGCAAAGCTGCGGCTTCTCCAGGTGCCTGGACCATGTTTCCCCATCCTGCCAATGCCAAAGCCCATCTGCGGGGAGGGGGCCGGGCAGCACAGAGACCTGCCCCCCACCAGCCCCCAGCCCCACAGGGATCTGCATTAGCAGCTAGCAATTCAATGCTGGGAGCTCAAAGCACACAATACTGGAAATATTCTTGTGCAGAAACAGTAAGTCATGTGTTGTTGATCCCTCCAAAGCAAGGGCTTGTCCTGGGAGCCCTTTAACGAAGTCCCCTCCACCCTGTCACCAGCCAGCCCTCCCAGCTGCAGGTGGGAACACTGGGCAGGCAGCAGGCGCCCGTGGAACCAAACTGTGGCACTGGAGTTCCCGAGGAAGATGTTATCCCTTATCCTTCCATTTCACTTCGATTAACAATAGAGTTCACGGCTTCCACAGCATCTTTGTAATAAGTCAAGCTGTTTGGAGAGAAATGGGCCATGCTAAAGCTCTTATTACCCATAGAAAGAAATGATCCGGCATCAATGACACGGCTAGCAAATTTCCTTATGCACTGAAAATGATCATTGCTTTAGATCAGGGAATAGCAACAGGTCTCAGACTGCATGATATTATTAGTTGTGAAGTGATCATTACGGGGAGAAGGTCTAGCAAGGCTCTGCAGACATAATGAGGAGGTACACAGCTCTCGAGCTAAACAGATTCTTGTAGACAGAAGAGTCTGACAGAAAGCAGGTGTAGCTATGCCCTAGTACTGCATATTAATTAGCAGTTGAGAATGGTAGTGAATCAAATCATATCAAACAACACTTTTTCTTTCATCAAAGACTTTCCTTTTTAAAAATCAGAGGCATTCCAATAATTGGCTGGTACACATTCTTCTTTTTATGCAGTTCTTCCCCTCCCCATTAATTTTGTGGTTTTTCTTTAGTTTTTTTTTTTAGGGTTTTTTTTTTTTAATGCTTTGTAATTGCTTTTGGAAACAGCAGAGCCTAAGGCATGATTTGCAGCCCTCTCCATTTAAGCGCGCGCACACACACAAAAAGAAAAAAAAAAGGAGGAGGAGAAATCAGATCAGAAACTATCCAAAAGGAACTTAGGAAAAAAGCATCACACTTTACGTCCTATTGTGTCAGGGGTTTTAGCCCAGTCTATAAGGATGTAGTGCACAGAAGGACAGGGGACGTGCCCTGAGTCAGCCAGATGAACATTGCGTTCAGTCACCACTCACCGTCTATGTCACGACATACCCAACGCATGCACAGCCGCAGAGCTGTGTGGGCTGCTGCTTAGCCCCAGCCCTGTTTCTAGCTTTCTCGTTTGCTCTCCTTAACCTTTTTCAATTCCTCCTTTAAAATAATAACTTCTGCAGAGCTAGGCAAGCTGATTTTATGGCAACATGTAAATGAAAGCACAAATATTGTGCATCCTACCGCTGCCCTTGCTCTGCAGTGCCCGGCAGCAACAAGAGCTGCTCTGGAGAAGGCGGCACCCACGCCACCTCTGAACCTCCCGGATGGAGGAAAGCCTGCAGCCCTCCAGAGCCTTGTCATGTACCCCATCCCAGTTCCACGATAAATGCCAATAATAAAAAAGTCACATCAGAGGAGAGCTGCCTCCGTGGTTGCAAGGGAGACAAACTGGCCGGGAACAGCAGAGGTGTAAATCACTGCGGTCGGTTTGACAGAGGGATTACAGCCAGCGAATCCAGAGTCGCAGTGCAGAGGCAGAGTACAGTGGCCAGGAGAAAATAAGCAAAACACCTTGGGAATTGAAATTCAGGGGGTTTTTTGAGTCTTGTTTGTTTTGTTTTTTATTTTTTTTACAAGCTGAAATGAATTAACTTCATATTCCCGAGGGACTGTAGATTGCTTTCGTGCAGCTTTCATGCCCACCCCCTCCAGAAAAGCCATCCCTCCCCAAGGCTGCTTCCTCCTGAAACGATGCTGCTAAGCTGGGGCAGCACACTTTGTGCTGTAGGGAGCACATCCTCCAAAGGTATTGCTTTAAGCACAGTAAAATATCAATAACCCGACTCATTGGAAAAGTTTAAGTATCTGATGAGTCTAGCTTTGAGCTTGATCCTGCTGATTTTCCACCCGCCTGAGAACACAACCTCCCAGCCACGCTCGCTCAGCACCCCCGAGCGGGGCCAAAGACAGCGTCAAACCTCCAGGGCCCCACCGCTCCTGCCCTCCCACGGCTCCCAGTCCTGCCACTGGCCCCTCTCCGGAGCAAATGGCAGACGCTGGCCAGGAAGCAGCCCAGAGCTGAGGGATACACCAGCCTGCCAGCGGCTGAGCACCGGGAGCCCTGAGCTAGGGCTCAGCAGGCCCTCAGCAATGAGGGAGTGATGGCTGATACCAACGCAATATTAAATGTCTTGGGCTGTTTCGGCAAAAGTGTCAATATTTAGGTCAAAATGACTGTAAAATATGTCATTTTTATTTTTCAGAATAAAAATGAACTTCTGGGAAGTATTTTTTTCTGGGAACTGCATCTTAAGAAAACTGCTTGAAGAGGAAATTCTCAGCCAGCTCTCCCAAAGTGCCTTTACTCAATGACACCTTAGTGAGGCTCTCTGCACAGCGGCAAGGGGACCACCTTTACAGTGACATGGAAATAATGTCTTCCATTTCTTAAATTCACTTCNCAGAATAAAAATGAACTTCTGGGAAGTATTTTTTTCTGGGAACTGCATCTTAAGAAAATTGCTTGAAGAGGAAATTCTCAGCCAGCTCTCCCAAAATGCCGTTACTCAATGACACCTTGGTGAGGCTCTCTGCACAGCCTCATCTTTACAGTGAAATGGAAATCACGTCTTCCATTTCTTAAATTCATTTGTTACATTTTAAATTCACTTCCAACAACCCCCCTCCAGCCCCCTCGCTGCCTTTTCCATCAGCTGGGAGCTAATCAAGCAGAATGACGACTATTCCAAAGGCAAAGGGGGGAAAAGTAAGAGCGAGCATGAAGAAGACACAAGCACAGAGCGCGTAGACTTCCATGGCAAATATCAACTTACTTATCAAGGCTCACAGCCATTTGGAAATGGGCTAGTTCAATCGGAATGAAGTTCTATTTCAGGCCTGGGCAGAAGCTCAAGACTTGGCCCAGAGCCCTTCCCAGTGAGCTGAGGAGCCCGCAACTGGTCCTGCCCTGCTGAATGCTCCTGTTGCTTCANGCCCTTCCCAGTGAGCTGAGGAGCATGCAACTGGTCCTGCCCCAGGAGGGCTGGGACACCTCTTGGCAGCAGCACTGCTGAATGCTCCTGTTGCTTCGGATGGTGAAAGGCTTCTTCAGAGCTTTTAACTAAAATCTTTAAGGTAAGTGTGGGCTGTAAAAGGAGCAATTATCTGTATTATAAGAGAAAGGAATTCATTGTAATGAGAAGCACTGGAGTAGAAATCATACAAGAGCAGGCAGCTTTAGAAGAGCATACCTACACCTAAAGGGACACAAGCAGTATGAATGGATGCATCTGGGAGACTTTGAGGGTTTCAGCAAGTCTAAGATATCCAGGACAAATACTATGATAAAAACACAACCTGGGATTGGAGACACCCTTTGGCAGCTAGCTAAATCCTTTACAGCAACAAGGCACCCAACGGAGCCAACCCTGCCCATCCCAGTGCCACACCGTGCCAGCCCCCCATGGGAACCGCCACCTCGCATCACCCCTGCTCGCAAAGCACCCAGACATGTGCTTTGGACCTGAAACACCAGTGAGACTGAAATATATCTAAATGCGTTGCTGAAACTGGGCTTCATAGTACCAATGTGGCAACCACAGCCTCGAATTTCCTTTATTAATATATTCAGTCGGCAATGAAAGAACCAAAATGGTTCTGCTCCCTCCTGAAGAAAAGTTTACAACATGGGGCTGAAGGGAAAGGAAACTCTAATCCCGTATGGCAGCGACACCCAAGTCCTTCTACCCACTGTGTGCAATCCCACAGGCACTTGTACACCTGCCTTAGGGCTGGAAAGGGGATTGATGTTTCAGCTGCTGGGGTCGGCCTTAACTGGATCAGTACCAGAGTCATGAAGCGGTTATAACCCAGTGCTCCCAGCTTATGCTGTGGTGCAGAACCACCACCTCGTGCCAAACGTGACTGGGCTGGTGGGGATGCTCCAGTGATGTCCCGACGCTGACACCTGCATAAGAACTACTCCCCTTGGGTCCCCTCCAAAATAAACCAGGTGAGCTGGGCTCTGAAAATGCCCATTCCTGAAGGACCTTTCAAGGATGAGCTTAACCAGGATATGGAACTTTTAAACCATTAGCTAGTGTCTGTGAGTCATCCCAGGTTCTTTCTGCTCAAAGGAGAGGAGAAGTGATTCATCCCCTACTAAAATAGGTGCCCAAGGGAGGTGGGAGGGAGACGTGTAGAGCTGCCTCGTCCGTGGAGCACCGTGCGCGCCTGCCTCGTGAGCCCCGTCACCGCTCAGAACTTCCACATTGCTAATTTATGCAAGATTAATTATGCAGAATGAATTAATACAGCTAACCCTAGCCTTTGCAAATTATAAACCAGCAATAAAATGAACCAACAAAGAAGGCAGCAATTAAAAACCCACCTGTGTTTCAGAGGGGAACTGGGAGAAGTTTCGCACAGACCTCCCTCTGCACCGACAAGCGCTGCATAGAGCCAGAAGGCAGAGTGTCAAAAGTCCTGGTTTTGACAGCATCTACTTCTGAAGCACCTGGTATTTTGACTGCTTTTGAGCTAAATTCGGTGGAAGAGATCAAACCTCAAGCCTCAGTAGAGAAATACGAAAAAGAAGCTATTTGATGAGGAGGGAACAGGCTCAGAACGAGCCAGGGTTAATTTAGCTGTGGCCCAGAGGTGCAAACTCTGCGCGTGTCTCTGAACTCCATTAATACTGCAACAGTATTTCCAGCAAATGCTTTCTGGCTCCTTGTTTTACTCCCATGAACTGCAACACAGCTGGGTTAGCTCCTGGATTGCCGTTACCAGCCCCGCTCCTGAAGGACACCTTTAAGGCACTGCTCACCCGCTTGCCGGCTGACCTGGGCCCTGAGCCAGGACTGAGGTGACAACGTGGCAAATCCTGGGGCAAATCAAGCAGAACCAGCCTCACACCCATCTTCCATGGTACAGCTGCTTCTCTGCCCACAGAGGCCTGCTCTGCATTTTATAAAACCATTTAACAGAATTTCTCAGTTTCTTCCCAACACCAAATTAACGGGGATGCTCAGACCTCTCCTCATACAGCCATTCCCCTATTTCTAAATATTGCGCCTGACCCTTCCCTCACAGCAGCAGGTATTGCCAAAACCACACACAGTTGGTGCTAACAGCACTAATTATTGTTGCTAATGGTAAAGTAACAAGATGATGATTAAAGAGCATACAGTACTCCGTGTTCCTTCGGATTGCCTTTAGGATAGCGATTTGCATTTCTGTTTAGCATAGACGGCACCAGAGCGAACAGTTCTATTTTAACAGTGCTTATGCAAAATACAGCATGGGAAAAGAAACACACGCAAGACATACTGGCACTGGCACTGAGAGGGGGGTGAATATTGATCACATACAACAACAACAACTGTGGCAGCGTTAAAAATGACTGCACAGGTACAATAAACCATAAATAAATAAAACATAAAGAGAAATTCAAGCTCTTGCTTTCCAGGCTTGAGCATTCAGATTGCTCCCCGTCTTCCTTTCCTCTCCCCTCACCCCCCTGCTAACAGCTCATCTCTTAGGGCAATTTTATGCAGTAGATTTTGGTTTAATATTGAGTTAATACTGTCCTATACATGGAAATATTTGCAAATGAAAGGAGAAATCCCCTTTGCTTTCTGTGCTCATTCTTAGGATCCAATATAAGGCAGCAGGTTCTATTTGGTCATGACACTAAAAAAGCTTAATGGAACAAAAACCAACAAACCTCCCAAAAACCCCAACTAATAAACCAGAGGCTTTATTTCCTTGGTAAACAGAGGACATTTAATAACTGGCCAGCTGTTTTGTACTTTGCCATCACATCCTTGCCATGCTAACTCCATAAGGGTACTAAAAAAACCCAGAATAACAGTATGAGTAAGGCAAAGTATGTATTGTGAAATCTCAAATGGCTGTGGTCTCAAATAGCTCATTCTTATTTCCCAATTACCTTGATTTGTTTGGAATTAACCTGCAGGACTATGTACACAGGGAGGACAGGGCAGTGTGCTGGTGCTGCACAGATGACCAGGGCATCTCCTCGGTCCCTCGAGAACCAACACCTCTAACTTGGCACAGATTTCCTTACAGAAACATTTTTAAACAAGAACAGACGGTATTTGGCCCTGGAAGACATAAATACACTGGGGCTTTATTAGAGGTATTTCTGAATGAGGGAGAGGAGAACTGCTTATGTGCTAGGGGGCATTTATGGACGGACAGACTGAAACTCTGCCTTTTACTCTATTTTTGGAGGATTGCTTTCAGCAAGCAGAAACAACCTTTAGAAATGTACTTCTAACACATTAATTAACCACACTGAACTGTTTTTAACACGGTGCCCCAGTAAGAAGTGATCCCTGATCAACTGGAACCCTCAACATACAGAAACGGAGCAATGGCACCGTTAACCCCGCACAGGAGGAGAGGCGCAGCCTCCCCCGAGTGTACAGCCGGACAAGCCGGTACTATCAAAGCAGTGCACTCAAAGTGAACTTCAAAGTTGTTTTTGGAAGTTCTGGGTTAATTTCCCTGGTCTGTCTGCCTTAGCTTTCATTTTATATCAGGCTTCTTCTCAATGCAACCCAGCTGCTCTCGTACGGAAAGGGAACTCAGGATCCTCCCGAGATGAAACAACTGTTAGAACAGGAATTCACACCGACGTTCCGTTTTTCCTTCCTAAATCTGATTCCAAACTTCAAACAATGAAATTAACAATTGTATTATTACTTTATTTATTACCTCAGAAAGGAGCAGTTTTGATCAAGTGCAGCCTATTCTTTTTAGATGTAACAAAGCAATTTAATTCATTTATAATGGATTTCAAACTGTCAGTAGCAGATCTAACATTATAATCACAAACTTGAAAAAGACAGATGACATCACTTGTCTCCCACCAAATGTGCATACATTATTGATTATTCCAAAGCTTCATGAATAGGGTAATTTGTAATCATTAAACATTAAAGAGAATGCTGCTGAATGGGAAACAAGAGGGCAAAATTGACTTTTGCCTCTATTGCTATTCCCTGTCAGCGGAGCTGGACCCATTTTGTTGTATAATAAGGGAAAGACAAACAGGAAACATTGCCTCTCTGCGTGCAGACAGCTGCCCAGAGCCGCTCGGGTAGTACTGTCCAAAGACAACCCCAGGGGCAGAGGATGTGTCCCACCCCACTGGAAGGCCCACGGCAAGGCAGCCGCCGTGCTCAGCACCACGACTCGGAGCTGCTCTGCAAGCCAGGCCGTGGTGGCTGGTGGCCTGCAGAGATGTCCCTCCTCTGCCCTTCCCCTTCTGCCCTGCACTGGCTTCAGGAACAGCCTTCAAAAGATAGCACAGAGCCACCAACGTACTGGACGTGTATGGTCTGTGGTCACAGAATCACAGAGTCACAGAAGGGTTTGGGTTGGAAGGGACCTTAAAGCCCATCCAGTGCCACCCCCTGCCATGGGCAGGGACACCTCCCACTAGCCCAGGTTGCCCAAAGCCTCATCCAGCCTGGCCTTGAACCGCTCCAGGGATGGTCACCAAGGACATTTATCCTGTGCTCACAGGAGAAGCTGCTCTCACCCTGTACTATTTCCAAGCAGATTTCCGTTCAATAGCGATTTAAGTGTTTGCGAAACAAATGCCATTTTCACAACAAGTATTCCTGGCAATATTTCATGGCACTGTTGTGGTTCTCCAACACAGCTGGTCAAACCTTTTTGCTGCCTGTCCCCACAGCCTGCCTGTGCACACAGCGGCTGCTGCACCAGTCATTACCAACGCCAGAAGTTATGTAGGTCCTGGGAATAATTAATTTTAAATTCTCTCTTTGTAGAACAAAACTGTGGCAAGGACCTGAAATCACAGTCACATTACCCAGCTCTTTGTGAGGCCATCCCAATAATGAAACACACGTCCCTCTGGAAATGGTACCAGCTCAAGAAAAGGCTTTTAACTGACATTTAAATGTCAAGCTACTGAGTTAAATGTTATGAGCATTTCATTGCTCAGCCCAGGAGAAGCATGAACACATCAAAACCTCCTTAATAATCAACAAGATTAAAAGTTGATGGGCTTTGGCACCTGGAAAGACAACTACAGATGATGTGTTTAACTGGGGCTGATGGATATCTACCCGATTCAGCTGCATGAATGCAAACCCAAATACATCTTCAGTAGGCCACAGGGAGTCTATCAAAATAATTATTTCAAGCATAACAAATTCACTCTCTCTGAACAAGTCCTATTCCCAGAGTTAGATTGATTCTTTTTGCTTTACTTACTGTGAACCTGCCCTTATCCTACTGGAGCTTTAAGGGCTAAAACCAAGTGAAAACTTGCCCTGTTCATCCTAAGAGAAGATAGTAACCCACTGTCCACAGCCGTGAGTTTGCCTAGAAGACCACCAGCGGCGCTACTCCATGGACAATCTACATTTATCTGAAATGATCCATTAGCCTTGTACATGTTAGAAATCCGTGTTTGGGAGCTGGGTCTCTTTATCTTGGAAAAGAGGAGACTGAGGGGTGACCTAATCAATGTTTATAAATATGTGAAGGGTGAGTGTCAGGAGGATGGAGCCAGGCTCTTCTCTGTGACATCCAGTGATAGGACAAGGGGCAATGGGTTCAAGCTGGAACACAGGAGGTTCCACTTGAATATGAGAAAAAACTTCTTTACAGTGAGGGTGACAGAGCACTGGAACAGGCTGCCCAGAGAGGTGGTGGAGTCTCCTTCTCTGGAGACATTCAAAGCCCGCCTGGATGCGTTCCTGTGTGATCTGATCTGGGTGTTCCTGCTCCGGCAGGGGGATTGGACTGGATGATCTTTCGAGGTCCCTTCCAATCCCTAACATTCTGTGATTCTGTGTGATACTGTGATGTAATCCAAAAAGGGTACTAGCAATAATCTCTCTGAATTAAAGTAATACACTACAGTCCAATACATTCTTTAAATGACAGAAGAGGAATTGGTCACACTTGGCAAATCCAATGACGTGTCTTTCAAAGCTGCAAAAATAGGCTCAATAAAGTTAAGAGCAGATAACAGACATGAAGTGCCAAAGCTGCCATGGGAGGAACAAAAGATTCAGCTCAATATTTGATATCCCCAAACCCATCTCCACAGTCTGCCGTGGCTGCTAGAGAGTGGAACACACTAACAGCCACACACATGGTATTTGCTAATATTTGTTAGTATTTGTTAGTATTGCTCAGTCATTTCTGGCAATGTACGTAGTGTGTCAAATTTTAAAATTCATTAGTCAGAGCTGTGTTACCATAACTACTGGCCAAAAAACCTAATGCCTTGAGCTCACCTAGAACTGAAGCTGTCTCTCTTCCCTGGCCAGAGCAGGTGGTGTGGGAGCTGGGGAATTGGCTCTGGACAGGACAAGCTGTGCAACTGGGATCTCTGCAGTCTCCCCCCTTGAAGACAGGCTACCAGGATCAGGGGAAATCACAGAGGGACACCACCCGCAAGTTTGCACTCCTCTAATTACCCTGAGCTATCTTCTGCCGAGGCAGTTAGCACCTAAGAAATCTGCTCCTTCGCCCAGCACTGGACAGCTGAAGTGACAGAGAATACAGAAATACACCCAGGCCCACAGCCAGCCCAGACCCCCGTGTCTCTGCAGGGCAGTGCCTGTGACACCAACCGCCTTTCCTTCCTCCCCCCATCCTGATGCCTGCAGCCTTTCACTAAAAGTGTATTAACAAATACCAAAGATTGGGATGTTATCTGAGAAAGCAAGCTGGTTTTTTTCCTGCCTATCCCTAGGAATACAAAAAGTAATGAAAATATGGAATATAATTAAGTCATCTAATCTTCCTAATCTTCACTGCTATGCAAATGTAACTCCTTTCAAATTCACACGAGCCATATATGCACGCGTTGCTGGGTGAGGGCCTGGGAGAAGATTGCACAGTGATGAAAGGAGTGAGCTCGACTTGTTTGAGAAAGGGCTGAACTGATATCAAGAATTATAAAAAGATGTAACAAATGACTTGGTACCAAGCAGCTGACAGTTCTCCCAGCAACATGCGATGCTCATCTCAGAAACGGCCGAGGTGCTGAATTTAAAACTGCCTCCAGTATTGTCACTGATAAATGACTGGCTCACTGTGGGCACTGAATCATGCATCATGGGGCATGGGAACTCAATGCTTTCTTGCTCCTTTCAGGAACCTAATTTCTCTATATTGTATAGGATTGAAAAGTTATGGAATACTCTTTACGGTAAAGATCATTTGGCTCCTAGGACTCATTAAAATATCTTTGCATTATAACACAGCTGAGTAGCAGCCCAAGCCAAGACATGCAGCAAATCTACCATGGAGTTTCCGTCAAAAGCAGGACTTGGCAGCTGTCACATTGACAGATGTAATGAAATTTGTGGCTGGGGCAGAGAGAATCGCACGGCTGTCATCAGCCATCATCTCAGTTTTGACAAGTGCGGCAGGATTATTATTTTGTACCTGTGCCCAAGCGGATAATTAAGCTGTGATTTTAATGATTACAGCTGATGATATGGGGCAGAAATGCCCAGAAGATTTATGTAATCCATGCATACACATCACTAGCTTTCCATGTTCTCGCTTTCTTATGAAAATATCCTATATGGAAAGCTGTATGTGGTCATTTAGGTCTCTATCAACTCATGAACAAAGCTCCTGCTTCAACACTTGTAGCACTCTTGCAGACTTGTCTTGACACTTAGCTGGTGCCCTGGCTTTTTTCAACCTGAGCAGCAGAATAAGTTAGTCCTGTCTCCTTCCACCCATGGCTGTCAGGCCCAAGGATGCTAATGGGGAGCTCCTCCACACATGGAAGGCAATGGGACAGGGCGATGCACTGAGCCTTCAAGCCCTTTGCCAGCTTTGGACAAGGGTCATTCCCCCAAGGCACTGGCAGAGGATAAACATTCCCCCCCGTGCAAAAAGAGGAAGAGGAGGAAGGACAGGTGCATTCTGCACATACTGCAGAGTATCTGTCCTGGGGTGCATTTGCTGCTTCAGGCATTCAAGGTTTGGAGGAAAAACGGGCTCTGCACAACTATACTGCACTGAGCCCTAACAGCTGCAGCAGCTGGAGCAGAGGAGCAGGACCTTTGTGTGAACCAAGCTATCAGGGATTTGTTTTTGTACAGACAAGGGCCAATGTGGCGTGTAAGCACCAATACTGTGGCTGCTACCTCCCTGCTCTTAGCTGGCTTTCTATTAAAATCACCACATTACATTTCAAATCTGTGCTCAGCGTAGCACAGAAATAGCTAACGCCGCAGGAGCTAAAGATTTCTCTGCCTGCAGGATGCCTTTCTGTGTTTTGTGCAATAATTTATGCTCCTCTCTCTAAAGTCTTGGCGGAGAAAAGTATTTAAAAGGAGACGACCCAGACCCCTTCTCCTGATGCTGCTGCAAGAGCCATGACCTGTGCACGGCCCCTCTGAACGGCCTGTGGAGCTGTTTGGGTGGGAGGTACAGCATCCCTCTCCCACCATCATCCTGGCCAGACACACCAGGTAGGGACTGGGCATTTGTCAGACCTGCTAAATAAATTCAGCAGAACTCAGAGATGCTCCAGCTAATAATAGTTTATTTTTCCCTTGGTCAGCTTAATTTTCATCATACTAATTTTCTTAATGCTTATTAGCACTCTTACCTCTTTTCACAGGAAGAGGTTTGCTCCTAAATGGCAGTTTGAGACTGAGATTTCCCCAAACTGCCTTCTAGCATGGCTATGGTGATGCCTTACACATGGACCACCTTGCTCTATTTTATTCCACAGCAATAAAAGGACACTACAGAGATGCCTTGTTGTTGGCCACTGTATTTATGATCATTCTCTTGTTATAGACATCTTTGGTGCTGAATCACCACTGGAAGTTTCTTGTCTTTTAGCATGAATGCCTTTGAATGGCATCAGAAAGTCCTGTTCAAAACATGGAAAAGAAGCCCACCCCTTTTAAGAAAGGACAACTGACACTTTTCCTTTGTCTGTCTATTCAGGACTTCTACAGGTCTAATTAATTCAGGACTAATGTAGCCTGATAAAGAGGATATAAAAAATTACAAAGCGAAAAGAAATATAGCTTGCTTAACATTAACGTATATATTTTAAAACAATAAAGTTACAAACCAGTCCCAGTATTGACTGCATACATCTTTCTTCATTTCTAAAAACTATATATCTTGCATTATAGAAATGCAGTGGCAGGCTCTAATATTTCAGGTGCATAACCAGCTTACACAGAACTGCATTTGGTAATAACCTTCTGCACCCAGGCAATAAGGCCGGCATGTAGAGACACAACATCAAGCTGGTAATAAAACTTTTTTACTCTCATGAAGCCACAATTTCCATTAGATAAATATGATAATTAACTATACCAACCACAGAATTTCTATTATTTTAACAGAACATTTTAATTAATGGTTAAAAAGCAACCCTAGCACTACAGGCACTCGAGCTTCAGCTGTGAGGAGCACTTAGTTTCTGCTGGAACCAACAGTGCCCGAGTCCTGTCAGCAGGATTTAGAGCTATTAGAAGTTTAACCATAAGCATCTCAAACTTTATATTCTCCTCAAATACCACTTTTTTTTCCTTCCAACCACATAAAATATGGTAATTGAAACAAATTGTAAATATCCTTTTCAATGCATACAGTAAAGACACCTGATGGAAGCATTGAGAAGTAATCACATTGTACTTGTAATCAGAGCTGATTAATGTATCTCGGTAAATCCAGCACCAGTTTTGTAGCTACAGGATCTTGTCCCCATTTGAATTTTGCTTATTTCTGTCTCTAGGAATGGGAAGAAAAAAAAAATTCCATTGCATAATGTGCTCTCTCTGTTAATTCAGTGATGTATCTGCTGTTCCAGGTTCTGCACAATCGGTACTTTTCTAGTACCGTGAGAGCGGAGCACAGTATGCAGAGGGGAACAGAAAGCTCCTCGCCGTGCGGGTACCAGGTCCCTGCCTGAGAGATCTTTAACTGCACGGGGAGAGACCAGGCTGCCAGTGGCACACAGCTCTGCACTCTGCCTCAGCTCCGTTAGATGTGTGGATGATATTATTGAAAAGGGGGAAGAATTTATTTTCACACTATTTTCATGTGAGCACAGGGTAGGTTTCCTCTGCCACCAGTCAGCCCAGCTCCCAGGTCGTGCTGTCCAGCTGCAGTGTCTCCCTACAGCACGACAGCTGGGATGGGGAAAATCTGTCTGTCGAGGCTCAGCCCTCACTCTGGCTGCATGTTTCCACCTTGGAAACCTCTTCAGGCTTTAGATATTGCAAACGAACAGAGAGAACAGGCCTGATTTCCCCCAGAAATGAGCCTTCCAGGAGCCACCCCTCCCCTGCCCATCACCCCTCCATAACTACCTCTGCACGTTCCAGCTCAGTGCAACCAACTTCACCTGCTGGTGGGGAAAACTGAAGAGCCCCAAGGACCCCTACAGGTGCCATGAAAACAGGTTATATATGAGCATGAGCCAAGAGAAAGTTCCTGCAAGTGACTTACGGAAAGAAGAGCTCCAGCATCAGAAACCGTCAGAGACGTTGCGTGAGAAACACCTAGTACAAGTGCTGTGGCCAGAAGCAAAGCTCTGTTCGAACCAGCCCAAGCAGCTTTTTAAACTGTCGCAGGTTGGTGTGGCCACCAAACAGCAATGTCACCTCTCCTGAGTGCCCATTCCTGCCTTGCCACCAGCTCCTCTTGTGCTGGCCCTAGCCCTTGGGCAGGAGGATTCTGCCTTTCTCCAGGGACACGCAAACACACAGCCAAGCTAAATTTTAGTGTAGAAGCCTGTAATCCAGAGGAGGTGCAAAAAATTACTGCTGCTGCTTTAGCTCCAGACTATGAATTGCAGGGAGTACCAGAGGTAAATAACACTCATCTGTCCTTAGGTTGTGGTTTTCAGTCAATCCCAGTTAAATTTTTAAAGCGCCCTGAGCGACACTGTAGTTAATGAATTCGGCAGATAGCAATGCCAGCATGAAAAGCTAAGCTCAAAGTACATGTCTCCATTTCAGCCTGATCAACGGTAACTGCGCTCCTCAGGAGCCAGAGCCTTTTGCCCACACAGCCCTCCCGCTGCTCTCGGAGCAGGAAGGCTGCCTGCCATGGGCTGCCTGCGAGGAGGCGGCCGCTCCTGCCTCCCAGCTCAGCAGAGTAAGGTACAAGACAGCAGACTGGGTGGGCTGGCAGCACTGCCAGAGCAGCTGAAATTATGTGTGTTTGAGGGGCAAAGACAACCCAAGTGGTAAAAGCCACTCTCGGGGCTGTTCGCTGGGAGCAGAGCTTTCTCATGAGCTGGAGGCATCCTGCCTTCTCTGGGTGCAACACAAACATGGGACGTGGCTGCCACAAGAGGCTACAGCATCCTCAGATTGTCCCATGATCTCTAAAAACTTAATGACCAAGACTAGTAAGAAGCTAATGACGAATCTAAGTCATCACCAAGGCAAGTCAGGAGCCTGGCACTGGAAGATGAAGCAGCCTGTCTGGCGAGATGGACACCAATACAGGACTTTCTGCACACCCCTGCACCACCACGTCCACGCATAACTCCATTTGAAGCTCACAAGAACGTTACTATTTTCTGACATTAATATCTTCAAAAGCCTCCAGAAATAATTGAAATCAGTCTCTTGAGTTCACTGTGTAGAAGGTTAAGGAGGTCTCCATGTCCTGCTTAATTGGCAGAAGTTGTCACAGCTCCCTGGGAGTGTACTCATCTTAACGAAGCTCTGACAGTTACAAGCAGTTGAATATTTTTCCCTTTGACTCCAAAATCAGAAACTAGAGAAGGAATAAAACACTCTGGAAATTTTTCCAGAAGAGCAAGTGGATGGAGGTTGCAAAAATTCAAGTTTTCCTTTCCAGTCGATCTCAGGGCATCTGAAAAGCCGGGGTGCCCGGCAGGTCTCTGCTCCAGGCAGCACTTATTCTGCATGTAAAGATTCAGCTTTCTTTTCACCTCAATTTAAAAACAATGTGAGCTTTCTGCTAGTAGACCTGGTAACCAAGGCCTTAATCCACACCATGGAAACTCCAAACCCTAAGAGAAAGGCTTGCTTCCCATTACTGCCTATGGAAGATGGCGCATTATCTCTTGCCATAGCAAAGCCCTTTCTGCCTGGAACCCACTGTAATTTCTTGCCCGTTTCATGGTGCGCTCAAAGCACCTCTTCTCATTCAACACCTGATCTCTCTGCACACATGGTCACTAAGGGAACTGCTTACATTAATCACAAACACCGGGAACGATGCTCCCTTCTGTTGCCTGGGACCAGTGCAAATCAAATATCCTACAAGTGGATTTAGAGGACCAAGACTGAGAACTGGAGCTTCATTCACACCTGCCTCCCTGCTCCTGGGCTGGGCAAGCACAGCCAAGCTGGGCTCAGCCTCCCACACCAGGATGGATGTGCTGTGCACGATGTGGCCCCTCTTTGCTAACGCCACGCACAGATCCTTGGCAGAGCCAGCTCACGCTTTGGTGAGGAACTTGAGATGGGCAGGCAACAGGGAAAGTCTGAGTCTTTAACATATTATCATTAACATCACATCATTAAACTGTGCAACAACGTCAGGAAAACAAGTGTTATCATTTTGAGTTCTTACAAAAATTTGGTCTTATATTTTTAACTGCAGGTACAAGGGGTCTCAGACGAGTGCAAAGAAGATGTGAACGTATCTGGCTATTATCAGAATGAATGCTCAAATCCTCTCCCGTAGGAGATCACAGACAACCAAGCAACCTTTTTCTACACATTGATAAATCCTGGGTTACAACACCGAGTTGCCACCAATGGGTCTGAGACCTGAAGCCAAACCCTCCATAGGGAGTTCTCAGATTTAAACAACATTCACTGCAAGTCATCAGTTCATCTCATTAGCCTGTTAATTGTTGAAAAGAGTTCAGAAGGAAGAGATGGGTATAGAAGAAGGGTGCTGTATCGGGCTGCTGTACTCCCAAACACAAAGAGAGAGGACTATTCCTGACACAGTAAATGTCTCTGCTCTTTCAGCGTTTGTGTAATTATAGCCGAGCCTTTTGAACATTCAATGCATCTCACAGAAAATGAGACATCCACATATTGTGGCTTAATGAAAAGAACTGAAGGAAATGTACCAAATTATTGGTTAACAGGCAGATGCTTCGTAAGTGCTTTCTCCCATCTGTTTTCTCCTTCTCCTTGTATCAGCTCATTCAGCCTACAAAATGCTGAGCCCAATGTTTCAGGGCTTCTCTAAATTCTCTTGCCATGGCTTAGGGGCAGCTTCAGCAACCATGTCCTGGGTTTGGCAGCTCCAAGAGCTGCACATGGCCTGGGCACAGCCAGGAAATACATGCTCTCGTGCAAACACACCCATCGTGCAGGGCAGTGCCGACAGCAGGGACCACTAATGCTGCAAGTGATAAGCATTAAACCAATATATTTTATTTTAGTTAATTCAGACCCTAGTGCTAACACACCTGTCCATACAGGGTTGAGTTCTCCCACCTTTCTCTCAAGCTCCCTCATTTCCGTCGAGTCACTGTGTGATTAGAAAGAGCTGTGTTAAATAAATGCCATATTCATGAGCGCCTCACACAAGTCTGCTCCTGGGAGAGTCATTAGACTAAATACTTTGTTTTGCAGACCGGTAACGTGCAGAAGATTCCCAGCAGCAGAGCTGGAGCACATCCTTCTGCTCTCCTGTGAGACCTCCAGCATTAGTCACCACCAGAGGACTGCTGCTGGACTTACAGGATTAACGAACAGATCCAATAAAACCCATTAATTTGCAGCTTTTTGAGAAACATGAGTGGCAGCAAATGGATGCAGCACGTGCTATGTCCAACCCATCCAAAAGACCTGCCCTGAAAGCCCTCATGCAGCAGCTTGGTGCTGCGGGGTCTGGGCTGAGGCTGTGCTGGAAACACCCTGTTCCACGCTTGCTCCACTCGAAGCTGCTGCTTTTCTCCTCTCCCACTATCCACCTGCTGCCACACGTGGTATTAAGATCAACAAACATTGATAAGGGCCAAGTTTGCTCAGCTGTAGGGCCATCAAAGGCATCAGCAGATGGTGGCTGCATTGGGTAAAACCTCTTCTGATTGTCAAGAAGGTTCTTGAAAATCACACCCAGACAGGCAGCACGGTGCCTAAGGAGGGGAAGATGCTTTTCATTTCCAGCCATGCTCTACCTCTCACACACAGGGCTACACCCTGTCCCACTGATCCAGCTTAATCCAACATAAGAGCAGACAACAGAAACCAAATCCCCCCGGCTCCCTGAGGAGCACGTGGAGCAGGTGTGTGCAGAAGTGCGAGCAGAGAGAGCCATCAGCCCACTGCCGTGCTCCCGCTGAGGAGCTCAGCCCACTAATCTGGATAATATCAACACTAATTCCTTCCTCATTTACCAGGCTAGCAAACCTGCAGGAGCAAACAGGTGTGTGTACTTGTTTGATTTTTTTTATTCCCCTAGCAAAAAGAGTGATTATATTTCCCTTCATTCCAACTAGAGCTGCTATCATAAAATATTCAGCTCAAGCCATCCAGTTTCACATTATAATTACCTGCCAAAAATTGCTAACAGACCTGCTTCTGCCATCAACATGAAGTTGGCTAATCCTCTGGGAACCTCTTTTTAATTAAACACCTAATACAGGATGATAAACATTGGAAATATGCACCGCTCCTCTATTAAGAACGTGGCTTGATTTCTGAAGTGCGCCTAATCAAATCAAGTGTAATATTTACTGTGGCAGCAAATCTTTAGAGCTTAATATTTCAGGTAAAGGTTGTTTTAGCAATTCTATTAAGAGAAGGAATGAGCGAGTGCAAATACAACACAAAGTCCCCGTTCAGTGGATTGTTTGCGGCCGCTCGCACCGACCAAGCACACCAGTTCAGTGTGCTCAGCTCCCAGCCTTTCCTTTCCCCTCTTGCTCTGGATGGGCAGTTTTGAGCGGTAATGTTCACCCAAACTAAATGCATCTTCCACCCCTCGCACAGTGTGGCAGGGGCTGGGAATAGCTCATGAAAAGCAAGTGAACATTCACCAAGGGCTGGCTCTGTAGCATCCCCAGCTCTTCTTTCCTTCGGTCCATCTCTCACCTCCATCGCGGTCTCACAAAGAGCCAACCCTGTCAGCACAACCTCAGGGCCACCAAAACATCCCTCTGGACGCTCTGTCATGACCAAGTTGTTATTATCTGTTCACCTGACAGTCCTGGAGTGCAGCTCTCTACCTATTACCTCCTTCATAAATATTTTGACGCAGAGATTTTACTACAGTCCGTCGGGGTGGTGCACACAGGCTCAGGGGCACAGTGCCGAGAGCATTGCCCTCGGTGTCCGGCTGAGCGGGGATGTGAGGAGCCAGACCCGCTTAACCCTCCAACGTGAGCTGTGAGCACAGTCCTGGGGACCTCCTCTCCACAGGCATTTGTCATCATATCACTGAATCCCAAAGTCCCAGGAAGAAACCAGAGGTAAAGGATTTAAGGATCAAACACCACAACCACTGATGGCAAGGAGAGCTACCACCATTAAGACAGATCATCTATAAGAATTATTATACGCAAATCTTGTTTTCTGGTGAAGACGACAGCCCGATGCAAAGTCATGAATTATTTAAGAGCCATGCAAGCCGATCTGGTTATTACTACAGTAGGGATATGAACAAATAACGGTGTTGCAGAACCTCCCCATGTTTTGCAGGCAATTCACCCGGTATAATAAAACCTGCTTTTGAATGAAGAGGCCGTACAGCCTCGGCATACTGATCTGGGCTCCCTGAAAGGAGGCACATCCACGGCTGTGAATGTGTTAGTGTTGGTCTCAAGGCTCTGGAATGGACAGAGTGAGATGAACACTTGTGCTCTGACTGGGAAATCCTGCTCCCAGCCCAGAGGTGGAATTAGATATTTTCCACACGCAAGCTGATTTCACATACGGTATTTTCCAGACGTTTTGCAATCGAGCTTTTCATGCACCTGGAGACAGGAAAAACAAATGAGGCTGAGAAATACTCTCAGCTACTCTGGAGCAACCTCCGCAGTGAGCACCTTATGAAGTGTGGCAAAGGCAGGTGCTCCTTTTGCCAGAATAACAAATTGACAGGGCTTAAGCCATAGCTGCAGTGTCCTATCATTAGTTATAATGTTGTGTATACTCATGTAATAGGCAGGATATTTTTTCGTTCATCTGGAAGAATGAGTTGTAGAAACAAATCAAGCTGACAGGGAAATGGAGATNCATTGATAAGGGCCAAGTTTGCTCAGCTGTAGGGCCATCAAAGGCATCAGCAGATGGTGGCTGCATTGGGTAAAACCTCTTCTGATTGTCAAGAAGGTTCTTGAAAATCACACCCAGACAGGCAGCACGGTGCCTAAGGAGGGGAAGATGCTTTTCATTTCCAGCCATGCTCTACCTCTCACACACAGGGCTACACCCTGTCCCACTGATCCAGCTTAATCCAACATAAGAGCAGACAACAGAAACCAAATCCCCCCGGCTCCCTGAGGAGCACGTGGAGCAGGTGTGTGCAGAAGTGCGAGCAGAGAGAGCCATCAGCCCACTGCCGTGCTCCCGCTGAGGAGCTCAGCCCACTAATCTGGATAATATCAACACTAATTCCTTCCTCATTTACCAGGCTAGCAAACCTGCAGGAGCAAACAGGTGTGTGTACTTGTTTGATTTTTTTTATTCCCCTAGCAAAAAGAGTGATTATATTTCCCTTCATTCCAACTAGAGCTGCTATCATAAAATATTCAGCTCAAGCCATCCAGTTTCACATTATAATTACCTGCCAAAAATTGCTAACAGACCTGCTTCTGCCATCAACATGAAGTTGGCTAATCCTCTGGGAACCTCTTTTTAATTAAACACCTAATACAGGATGATAAACATTGGAAATATGCACCGCTCCTCTATTAAGAACGTGGCTTGATTTCTGAAGTGCGCCTAATCAAATCAAGTGTAATATTTACTGTGGCAGCAAATCTTTAGAGCTTAATATTTCAGGTAAAGGTTGTTTTAGCAATTCTATTAAGAGAAGGAATGAGCGAGTGCAAATACAACACAAAGTCCCCGTTTAGTGGATTGTTTGCGGCCGCTCGCACCGACCAAGCACACCAGTTCAGCGTGCTCAGCTCCCAGCCTTTCCTTTCCCCTCTTGCTCTGGATGGGCAGTTTTGAGCGGTAATGTTCACCCAAACTAAATGCATCTTCCACCCCTCGCACAGTGTGGCAGGGGCTGGGAATAGCTCATGAAAAGCAAGTGAACATTCACCAAGGGCTGGCTCTGTAGCATCCCCAGCTCTTCTTTCCTTCGGTCCATCTCTCACCTCCATCGCGGTCTCACAAAGAGCCAACCCTGTCAGCACAACCTCAGGGCCACCAAAACATCCCTCTGGACGCTCTGTCATGACCAAGTTGTTATTATCTGTTCACCTGACAGTCCTGGAGTGCAGCTCTCTACCTATTACCTCCTTCATAAATATTTTGACGCAGAGATTTTACTACAGTCCATCGGGGTGCACACAGGCTCAGAGGCACAGTGCCGAGATCATCGCCCTCAGTGTCCGGCTGAGCGGGGATGTGAGGAGCCAGACCTGCTTAACCCTCCAACGTGAGCTGTGAGCACAGTCCTGGGGACCTCCTCTCCACAGGCATTTGTCATCATATCACTGAATCCCAAAGTCCCAGGAAGAAACCAGAGGTAAAGGATTTAAGGATCAAACACCACAACCACTGATGGCAAGGAGAGCTACCACCATTAAGACAGATCATCTATAAGAATTATTATACGCAAATCTTGTTTTCTGGTGAAGACGACAGCCCGATGCAAAGTCATGAATTATTTAAGAGCCATGCAAGCCGATCTGGTTATTACTACAGTAGGGATTTGAACAAATAACGGTGTTGCAGAACCTCCCCATGTTTTGCAGGCAATTCACCCGGTATAATAAAACCTGCTTTTGAATGAAGAGGCCGTACAGCCTCGGCATACTGATCTGGGCTCCCTGAAAGGAGGCACATCCACGGCTGTGAATGTGTTAGTGTTGGTCTCAAGGCTCTGGAATGGACAGAGTGAGATGAACACTTGTGCTCTGACTGGGAAATCCTGCTCCCAGCCCAGAGGTGGAATTAGATATTTTCCACACGCAAGCTGATTTCACATACGGTATTTTCCAGACGTTTTGCAATCGAGCTTTTCATGCACCTGGAGACAGGAAAAACAAATGAGGCTGAGAAATACTCTCAGCTACTCTGGAGCAACCTCCGCAGTGAGCACCTTATGAAGTGTGGCAAAGGCAGGTGCTCCTTTTGCCAGAATAACAAAATGCCGGGGCTTAAGCCATAGCTGCAGTGTCCTATCATTAGTTATAATGTTGCGTATACTCATGTAATAGGCAGGATATTTTTTCATTCATCTAGAAGAATGAGTTGTAGAAACAAATCAAGCTGCCAGGGAAATGGAGATATCTCCCCTCTGCCAATAGCTAAAGCCCCTTATTTCTGATTCAGTTCACAGGTGCACTCATGCATTTGTCACTGAAATCAATGAGACCTGAACTTATAGATCCCAGGGTAAATCTATGGCTTGAAACGATTCTGGAAAAGCATTAAAACATCATGAGGCCAAACGCTGCCTGAAATGACAGTCACATGTTTTTCTGTAACCACATCAAGTGGCAAACACAGCCAGTGCCCCTAAGCCAGGACAAATAAAAGTACCCAATAAAAGAAAATGTCAAGGGAAAATATATTATAATGATATTTACATGCACTTCTTCTAATCCAGATTTCAACTTCTGCACAATTTCTCCTGAGTGAGACCTGGCTTGCCATCAGAAAGGTGCTACTGGATGCATTCAGCAAAGCCCATCTCAGCTCCCCAGGTACAGCCCGTCCACCAAACACCAGAAACTAACACCAGAAACCCCTTTGCAGAGGGGATCATGCTCATAAATGATACATGACTTAAATTTGTACCGTGCTTAACAATACTCAACCAAAAACCAACCAAGAGTCTCTCTGGATTGCCACCTCTGAGGCTCGGCAGGGCATGGGTTTGAGGTGGATTTGCAGAAGCCACAGCCACTGACTTTGTCTGATACCAACACCAGGGCATTGCTGTTTGGAGGGCAGGGACTGAGACATCCTCAGAGTGCCCATCCAGCCCTTGCACCACTGCGGGGCCTGCCACTGCTGTCACCTTGCTGCTGGAGCGGCTCAGCACTGTGGGCAGCAGGGATCTCAGCAGCGTGCAGCTCTGCTGACCCTGCAAACACCAGGGACCAAGGCAGGAATGCCCGAACACCTCACTCCTCCCATGGTGCAAGGAGGTAGCACTATCATTCTACCTAAAAACAATATAGAGAAGGAATTCACTGCTGTTTCTTGCTCCTTAGTTATAAATACCTTTAAGAAACACCACAAATGCCAGGCTCTGTTTTCCTGATGGGGTTTCTGGGGGCCGTTAGTGTCACATCTGTCTTGGCCTCTCCAAGGAGCTGCACCCGCGAGAGAGCAGCTTGCTTTCCACGTGCTTATTCCACGAGGCATCTGTTCACACGTGGCTGACCCACACCTTGCAGTTATAGATGAGCAACCGTAACCTTGGGCTGCCCGTAAGGTTACACTCCATACACTCCTCTCAGTGCACACATCTGGCTCTGCAGATCAGCCCCTTCACCAAGCAGCTCTCATCCCCCACCAGTGGTTACAGGTTTGTCCAGTTCATCTATTTATAGATGGACTATGAAGCCTGCAGGACTCAGGAGCTACTTCCCACCTTTGTTCAATCCTCAGTGTCATCATCTCAAAATGGAAAAAGGAGAAGAGTTACAATCCTTTCCCTTGGTGTTTGTTTGTAGCAAGAAGTACATTTTTTCACCCCGTTTTCCGCAGTACCTAAATCCTAAATGGCAGCACCGGAGCTGAGCTGGTCCCAGGGCATTGCACTGCCATTCCCTGGGACAGCCAAAGGACCTGTGAGACAGGGAAGAGCACAAGGCAAGCAGCCAAAGGCACCTGCCAGCCACCGACTTGCAGTGATCTACAATGAGGAGCAAACAAGCCCAGAGGACCCAAAACATTTGTTAGAAGCCTTCAGTCGCTATTTTCACTTCCTTTTTTCAAAGAAAAATTGTAATTTTAGGCAGGCAGAAAAAAGCACTCTTAGGTTTTTTATATAGATGTTTGTTGTAGTTAAATAAAACTGATTATTAAACAGATCTGCTTAAGTCAATATGGGACCAACCTATGGAGTGTGTAATGGATAATCATGTTTATACTGGCGTTATCTTGGTTGGATGCATTAAACTAAGATGGTGTGTCCTACCATTCTATTTTAACTGCTATAAGAACCACCATGCTGTCTGCAACTGATGCCAGCCAGGACTTCAGAGAGAAGCAGAACGCCCGTTCAGCTAAGAGAGTCACGCTGGCTGTCTAAAAACACGTAGTATCTAGTCACAGAGAGAGATGATCTAGCAGTCCTCTAGAAATCCTGAAAAGCCTTTGCAATTCTTGTCATATTTATGGAAATGAGCACACAGGGAAAATGTACATGCAAATAAATCATTCATCAATTAACAAAAAAAAAAAACAGATGAATTTAGGTCACGAATATAAACTTCCCTGTTCTCAGCACACTGAAATCTCTAGGAGGTTCCTTTTAAGTTTCACCAAAAGAAAGGGGTTGATATCTGTTTTCCCTGTCCTATCAGTTCCACTAAGTTATCAGACCAGTAAGAACTATGCAAAACTTGCAGAAATCCTCCTCCTTCTGCCTTTGCCACGAGACAGCAGCAGTTTCCTGTGCCATGGCAATCCCACTCATCGCTCCTCTGACGCTACAGGAGCCCGTGCTGAACCACAGCCATTTGTACACCCAGGTGTGGGCTGAGAGCAATGATAAAACCCCTCCAAAACCCAGTCATAGATAAAACCCCTCCAAAACCCAATCATAATTCAGACAACGGGTTCTTACTAGTGTCTGTACGTTTGGTGCTTTTTCAAGCTTTAATAGGAGCTGATTTTTAGCAGGAAAACACAAGGAAAGACAGTATGTGGTTTTACCTGAGCCCCTCTCTGCAATTTGTGTGTCTTGAACAAGAAGGGGCAGTGCCTGAGTGGGGGTCAGGCCCCCAGAAATAATGGCTAAATTGTGTACAAACTGATGCGCTTGGTCCAGGATGGTGTGCTGCCTTTTCCTGGTAAAATCACCAGGACTTTTCCTCATTCAAACCATGATCAAGTATTTAAATCCTTTGTTAAAAGCAAAGCATCAGCAAAACAACAGAAAAACAGAGGGGGGAACTTCACTATAAACTTTTTCCTCCAGCTAATGTCTCAACAAAAATGAAGCAGCCCTGAAGGACCCTCTGCCGCTGCGCTCCCTTCCTCCTGCTCCAAGGACTCCCCATCTCCAGACCAGCTGTGTGCAGCAGGGCCATGCTGGTGTCAGTTAACTATCCCTGGTCACGTTCTGAGAATGAGCTTTAACATGAAATTTTCATCAAATTAACGGGGACGCTGTAGCTTGGATGAGGGGATACACCAGCCTGGGTCTGGTCAACAGCAGTCAAGAAAAAGTGGTTCTAGCATCCGCACAGACCAGTTTTCCCAGACAGCAAAGTCCGAGGGATCGCGGCCAGCCTGCTCCTGGCATTCTGGGGCAGCACAGCATAAATGTCACCAGACAGCTGACCCAATGCAAAAGAGAATTCCTTAAGTTTCCTATTTGGCTGTGCCTCCTCATTAAGCATTTTGAAGCGCTCATTATCTGTCTTTTATCAGCTTGGCTTTTGAGGGTGAAACTTTCTTGCTACTCTGGCTTCTGTATCAACAAAAATGCTCGTTTCAACTTCAGAAAACAAAAAGCTGTCCCTTCCTTCTCCCTGCCAAACCGAGCAAGGAAAAACAAACTTTAAAAAACCCCAAGCCCTACCACCACCACCATAAAGTCCCGTATCTGAAATTTCATGGAAAGGGGTTTGATAAACTCGCCTTTTTGCTGGCCTCCCTTAACCGAACAGTGTTGGGATACGTGTTAACAGGCTTGGTCTCTTAACCCAAAGAGCGGCTGTGACTTGTCCCTCTGACCTCCATGCCGTTTGCTAAGGTGGTAAACCCAGCTGGTGCAACTCCATCAGTTCTTCCCACGGCAATCATCACACAGACGTGAATGTCAATGCCTCATTTGTAGCCCAAGCCTGGTTTTCTGTTTCTTGAAGGAAGTTAAAAATATGGGGCACTGTAGAGATTCTAAGCACCACTCTTCAATCAAGTGAAATATTAAAGCCCAAACTAATTCAGTGGCAGGCAATAAGCATTGAGGAACCCTGACTTATCTAATTGCTGTCATCTGCAGTAATCTCCTCTATTAATATTACTGTGAAGAACATGTAAAAGCTTAAATTCATCACTCCAGCACGGTCATTCAGGGAATGTGTGCCAGCAGGAGTGACTGCTGCCTCTGCCTCCTCAGCCTCTGGTCTGCATATTGAAACTCCAGCTGCAGCGCAGCAACCAGCATCAAGATACCCACCCAAACGTGTGCTGCCAGCAGGGACTGCTGATAAATACTCAACAGGGCTCGAGGAATATGCGGGGGTCTAAGTCCTTCCAGGAACATCTCCCCATCATCAAATGTGGGATATGGAGCTTCTGTGGTTCCCGATCACAACACAGACCCAAAGCACAGAGACAGACCAAACCCCGCTCCTCATCTCATGTATAATCCCCCTTCTGGTTTGTATTAACAAAAACAATTAGAAGATGAATGGACCAAGGGGTTGTTAAACTCACACAACGTGGTGAATTGCTGCTTCCCTGGGGACGTGTTCTCTGATAGAGTGACCTGCTGTCACAAAAGTCACACAACTGGGGACAAACAAGGACCAGAGAAGGCCCAGGTCAGAGGCGACACAGTGGCACAGAAACAGCTCATTTAGAGGAGGTCCCGCTGGCTACCACCTCACGAGACCAAGCCCAGGTCTCACGCCAGGGTTGCCGGCAGGGTTTCCCTTCACACACATCCAGCACAACGGACTGGCTGGTTCAGGAGAAGAAAAACAGGGCACGGCTGCCCAGCAAGTGAAGGTGCACGCTGTGTTGGGGAGCCATCCCTGCCCTGGCTTTAGTCGGGCTGCACAGATGAGGATAACAATGACGGGAAGGACCCAGGTGCCACTGACCTGCACACACATTTCTGGGCTGCTGCTGGAGCCACGCTAACCTCCATAACCCCTCTTGGCTCTGCAGATGTACTGGCAGCGTTTCAATTCCGACACTTACACCTCACCCCGCACCTTTCCAAGTATTAAACTGTTCTGGATGTTCTGACATCTCCTCCCAGTTAGACCTTCCTTCCTACAAAGTATACTTTTCATTTGGTCTAATTTAATCTTTCTATTCCTTATTGGATTCCCTGACCTAATAAAGCAGTACCTTATAAAGCAGAGGACAGCAAATGGCAGCTAAATAATGTTGCTATTGTACCAAGAAGAACTGAAATATGGAGAAAATACTTAAAGATGACGAGAAAAACACATCTAAAGCTGTCTCTGCAGCAGAGTCCCACGTTGTACGGACAGAGTGCCCTGTGCTGGAGGGCAGAGGGAGGATATTTTCCTGGATCCGCCGTAACCAGAAGCATCCCCTGCCAACTTGGGCACTAGAGCTGACAGATGGTGTGATGCTCTCCAGCACTGGCAGAGGGCTGGAGCGAGGGATAGGAAATCCAGTTCAGCATTATTCAGCCGCTTTTGGATACAATCCAAGAGAAATAGCCCACTGCTTATCTCGTGGAGAAACCACACCACTGTGCACTAACCCTATCTTTATCACAGTGATCACATGAGGCAAGAAAACGCCCAGCAGAATCCCAGCTACAATTAATTGACATCTAAAGGCCCTCGCAAATTGTACTTCATGCTCACTGTTCCCTTAACTTTTTGCTGTTATTAGCTATGGGCACTGATCTGTTGCTGCGACTCAGGCTAATAAATAATACAAGGTACATTATCCCTTCAGCCAGAGCTGGAAACCACTCAAGTGTAGTTTTGAGAAATCAGAGTTACGTTGTGGAGCGGCAAAACACGGACCTGCTGAAAGAAGAGTTGTTGGGAGGGAGGGAGAGCCCCGGCAGTGCCTGGGCAGCCGTTAACCCTGCTGATGGCCATGACACAGCTCTGCTTCCCCTACCAACCCCAAAACTTGTGTTTTATTGACAGGATTGTGTCCTGCTAGAATCAGTACAGAGCCGAATCACTAGGCCAGGAAAATCTTAAAGTTTTATGCGAAGCAAATGCTGAACTCTCTTATGGGACACACAACAAGGTGACCACCGAGCTCTCCATCCTGGCTGGACATCACTACCTACATGTCACAAAGCACGGACCACCAGAGGTTAAGAGAAATTAAAAAAAAAAAAAGTTTAATGACTATCTGTTGTGCTTCAACACTTTTTTGAATACCACCTTTTTGTTTGTTTTGGGTTTTTTTTTTTAATCTTTGTTTACCAATTTGGATTAATAACAGATTTTGAAACAGAGAGAGATGCACAAATGTCGGTACCGAAGCTCATGAAGCTGCTGGTATTGGAGCTGACTATGGGTAACAGGTCTAAAAGCAAAGCCACTGAGATACGGAATTACAGGTGGGCGCCTGACCCACCGGCATGAGCCCGTGGCAGCTCTCAGCCCTCCCCTGGCAACTCTGGCATTCCCGAGTGGACGCACGAACATTTCATGTCGCCCTTTTTGGAAACAGGACCACGAGGAGAGGAAGCCTGACCTGCACCATCTCCCCCAGAGACCCCACCATGCACAGTAAAAACAACAGCAAAGGAGGAAAAATCCAACCAAACCAGAGCCCATCCCTATGGTCTGCAGACCGTGAACGGGAGCCCAGTTTGGGCAAAATGCTTCACAGTTCTGCACTATTTTTTTGTGTTTTGATATTGGGTTGGGGTTTTTTTAGCATTTGGGCTTCAAGCAGATCAGTCAATAATGAGGACACTCATCTCTTTGCTGATGGAGTCTACTGTTGTTTGAGTCATGCATTTATTATGCACATTAATTTTTTTTTTCCACTGACTTCTTCATGGTCTGTCTTTTCAGCCTAATGAATGTATTAATCTGTTTACCACCAGCAGCAAATAAGAGTTTGTGGGATGATTTTTTTTTTCTTTTCTATTACTCTGTTCCACTACTCCACACTGCAAAACTTTAACCACATCTCTCCCTGACACTGATTAGGTGTTGAAGTGTTTTAATCAATAATCATTAAAAGTCTGAATGTATCCAGAGGGATGAGACTGTGAAAGGGGATTAATGTGGCTCATGTGTGTTACATTCCCTTGAAGAAAAAGAATCCAAAGAATAATAAAAACACAAAGAAGCCTGAACCTTCAAACAAGGTGCCGGGTTTTGCACATTTTTCACAGCAGACATGAAAGCAATTTTTGTAAGCTTGGGGTTTTGTTTTCTTGTTGGTTTGGGTTTTCCAAACTTGATTGCAATCAGTAGTATATTATAGGGCTCAGACTGCTCTTGGGAAAAATGTTTTCTCAAATCCTTCCATAGATATTTTCTCCAGCAGATTTTCAATGACTTTTCTATCTTCATGGAGGGGGAAAAAAAATGCCATGAAGCTGAGGCTGATTAAGATACTTCGTAGTGTAACAGTAGACTCGGAAAACAATCCAGAAATTTTCTGGTTTGGGTGTTTTGCTGTACTGTATAATTCAGAAAGAAAACACTCAAAAAAGGCAAACACAAAACCCGCAGGATGTGCTTACAGGCATCCCCCAGTACAACCTTCTTCCTTTCTACATAATTGCCACATATTGTCATATTTTTTTTTAATCCAGTCCTTTCTGGGACATGCAAAGCACTTATCCTGCTGTTGGCATGAGTGTCCCAGGGCTGCCGTTCTGAGTTACATGCTGTAGGGCTCCCATCAACACAGGATTTAGGTACACAGAGAGATGCTGGCACACAGGCTGCGGGCTTGAGCAAGCGGCCGAGTGCCCATGGAAGGACAGTGCTTGACCTGCTCGTGATTGTTTCATATTCTCTTCTGCAGACAATATACCAAAGAGCAACTCACTGGAGGAAGGACAATCATTTTTCAGGTACCGCATGAAAGAAATACTAGCCTGGGCTGCACTAGATCATGTGGGACAATGTGTAGTACACTGCTAGTAAGTTGTGACACTGATTCATTCCGTGGATTGGATTTGTTCACAGTAATGAATGTATTACCTGTTCCCCAAAGGCCCCATCTTTTCTCTCACCTTTGTTGATCAATGGTTTATAACTTTGAAACTATTTGTAAAAAGTGATTAATGTAACTTACTTTCTCATCTTAAAAACAGTGTGAGCAATTAGGGCTCACACAGCAAGCCCCTGCCTAGCCAGGAGTAAAACTGTGGGAAGCAGGTGCCATTATCTGACACGTTAGCCTATATTTCAGCACAGAAAACAGGAAAAAGTTGCACCAACACTGACCTGAAGCACATTAATCTTTCCGAATTCACCCTGTAAAACATGGAGGATGGGCTAAGAATTAATGGCTACTGCAGATCACTTTATAATCTCTAGAGGAGGTGCACGGAAACAACTGGGAAAGTGTGATTCTTAATCAAAAGGGATGGCATAATTCTCAGCTTCTGCAAGACAACCAAAGAATTAATAAAAGCTTCTTGTGGTGGGAGGACAGAGCAAGGTGCACTGCACAAGGCTTCAGGAGAGGCGCACCATTTAGCTACAAAGGTGAAGATGAGATTGAGGGATGCAATTTGAAGTACATGAACACCACTTTTGAACCTTTCAGTAACGTTTTAAAACAAAGCTGGGTTGCAGTCTGTAATGCAGATCTCCATAACCCATTCCTTCACCTAGACTCTATGCCATAAAGAAATGGCAACAAACCCTCCAAACAAGATCGTCGGGACAACTGCTGGGCACAGCTGGCAGCTGCTGGAAGAGCCTGAATGAAGGCAGAGGGAAGGAGGGCAGACAGAAAGCCTGACCTGAGACAAACGTGGTCACCCCTGGAGCTCTTTAAAAAGCCTGAAAATGGAAAAGAAGTTGCACTAAGTCATGCTAAAACAATTCTCTGTAAAGCTGCTTCATTTACTCTCAACAATCTATGGACGTTTAATTCACGTATGAAGCAGGCTCAGTGATGCCGCTGTAAACTCTGCTGTAGATTACAAAATACCAGCTTGCACCTAGCTAAAACTTGCAGATATTATTAACTTCAATGAATATATGCTGCCCTTTAAGAGCAATAATTTTCATGCAGTCCTAAACAGGGCCGGTTTTTCATTTTTAATAAATTGAAAGGGTAGAAAAAAATTGTTTTGCTGCCCAGGATTCCAAAATGACTTTAGAAAAAATGCAATACATTTGTAGACCAACAGCTATGATCTGGACAGTCATTTCTGCTCCTAATTACAGAAGTGGTCTCTGAACAGCAGCGTTCACAACTGTCAGAGGACAGAGTGTGAGCAGCACAACAGAGGCAGTGCAACAGAGAGTGAGGGTGCAGGAGAGCACACTCCCCTCTTTCAGGAAGTTTCTCTCTAATTTGGGTCCTAACCCCAATGTCAGCTTTCAAACTCTCTCACTCAACTTGAAGCAATGACAGAAAGCATTCAACATAGATGTCAAACACCAAAATTGTTCCAAAGCCTGGATGGTCTCAGTTCTTCCAGGGGACTCGCAGTCCAGGGCACTTGCAGAGCTGATTCCAGCCTGGATTCAGGTAACTTTGGCCAAGGCTTCAAACATAGGACATTCCTCAGTTTGGCAGATGTTTTTTAATGCCAATGCTTTTTAATAATATTCTAGTCTTTTGGGGCCAGTTGACAAATTTCACACAGTGTACAGGGAGCAGCATCAAGCTGGTGGCCTGAAAGCCCTGAACCCGCACTGCATGGAGCTTGTAACACTACCAGGATAATCCCCAGTCTTGATGAAATTATCCAGCAGACCCTGGTGAAGTTTGGGAAGCCCAGCAGCAGGCTGTGACTGGTTTGAAGCTCTGTGACATGTTCTCTCTCCCTCTCTGAACGCACCGCGCTGTCAGAGCAGGGCTGCAGTGCCGCATGCTTTCAGACAGCGAGCACAGAAAATGAAGGATTTAAGCAGGAAGAAGAAATAGAAAAATGATCTCTTTGTGGACAGTACTTAATCCAGAACAGACGTTTTGACAGAGGTTGCAGTTACGCTGGAAACGCTTCACCTAGACATTGTATTAACTTTGCTTTCAAGGCAATCCGGTGATTCAACAGCAAACAAGCAGCACCACGCTGCCCGGCACAGGGAGTGCCCCTGGAGCACAGGGCTTGCCTCTCCTTCCCACCGCCAACAGCAAACCATTTTGTGTAACCAGGACTTCTCCTACACCTCTAAATTCAATTTGACTGTGTGTCAGACGAACCTGGGGGCTGCACTCCCCCCAGCTTCTCCCCAGGCTCCAGCTATGGAGACACAAGGTGTTCCCGGAGCATAAGGGGATGGACTTGCTCTGCAAGAGGCACTCGGGCACCCCAGGAGCCCTCCCAGGCTTCCTCCTGTGCAGTGTCCCCCACGGGGCCACCAAGGGGGACCACTGTTCTGTGGATCTCCTGGAGAAGATAGCCCAGCTACTGCTGTTGTACGCCAGAAGCAAGAGAACCAGGCTTGGGCTGTGCCCTACCAAAGCCCTCGAGACACACGGGACGGGGCGAGCAGCCGCCCCACTACGCACTCCCGCTGGCACCAGGATCTCTTTGCCCTTTTCTCCTCCCCAGTGAGACAGTGCTTGGATCATCATCGCTGCTGCTTCGCCTCTGAAGATACGCACCTCCAGGAACGCTGTTCTTGCTTTTCATTCATTGTGTTTATGAATGATCACTCAGTGAATAAAATACTCGCATCTCCCAGGCTCTGTACGTGCCAGGAGAAGGAGGTCTGTTGCCCCAAGGCTTCTCCTCTGATAAACCGACATTTTTGTTGTTACTGGTTTTAAACTACATCATGAAAATCAATCCAGTGCCTGTAGGGAGAAAAGTTGTGGCCTGCTCTCACAGATGGTATGAAAGCACACTGTAACCATCGTTGATCTGAAGGGTACAATGCAAGGCACTGCTCAGAACAGCAAGATTTGTCTGATTTTTTTCAATGACGGTAAGTGCAAGCATACAATATATCCAATCACCTCCCTGCAACAGCCTTATCTTTCTTGTGCTGTACATTTAGCAGAAGAATTCTAATCCTAAATATATTTCCCGGACAGATATGTCCAAATCCTCACAGGGCAAATTAGTCATTAGCATAGTTCACTTCATGCGACTGGAATTACACCAACGTGAGTAACCACCACTGTGTCTCTGGCAAAACAAAAGAACTGGAGGAAAATCCTCACCTAAATGGAAACATTTGGCACATTTGCAGCATCATCATCTGCAGGCAGAAATCCTACAAACGGGGATTTGGAGTTCAGAGAGAAGCGGCTGCAGTCAGGGCAGCAGATAGAGATGGCTGGAGTGCACTCCACAGCCGAGGTGAAGATCATCATCAGGAGATAATAAGGTTGCAGACACTGAAGGCAAAAGGGAGAGCTGAGCTGAAGGCAAAAGTGGGGAGCAGGAGGACGTGCTGGAGTTACTGCTGGGGCCCAGGAGCACTTGTTTCTTTGGTGCTGTGCTGCCTGTGGAGCCAGCACAGATATTTCCTAACTGCACCACAGGGCAGGTCACAGCACAAACCAACAGCAGTGATTTCTCATAACATGTGCAGTGAAATTCAAGCCAACTCATTAGAAAAAATCAGTTTTATACTGAGGTAGAAATTGGGATCTGAAAACTGCCTTTACTTAAATGCACACACACACACACACATATATATACACACACACANGAAAAAAAAAATCAGTTTTATACTAAGGTATAAATTGGGATCTGAAAGATGCCTTTACTTAAATGCACACACACACACACACACATATATATATACACACACACGCACATAAGGGCTCCCTTCTCCCAGTGCATGCCATGGTTTTTAACATGTTCCGTCTAAGACTGAGGAATATGCAAAGCCCAGGGGACAGCTAACTGCAGTAATAAATGGGACTATTTTGGTTGTCACTTTTAAAGACATTTAACACTCCAGTTGGTCCAGCTGACCACACCACTCACTGCTACAGTGTACGGGCCACAGGACCTGCATGGGATTTTCTTGCCTTGAACTCGCAGGGCAGCACTAATCACAGTGCTGAAACCTTCCCCTAAGGAAGGTCCCTAAAACAGGAGTTGCAGGGGCTTTGGGACAGCTGCATTCTTTTGGCTAAAACCTGCTTAAAATTCAGACCAAAGACAATGTGTCTTTTTTAATGTTTGAGAACTGAGATCAGTTTGAGCATTTACACACAAACTGCAAGAGAAATCTGTTCTTTGAGCCTAACATTTCACACGTACAAGGTGTTTCTGGTTGGAAAGGCGTGCTGGTGATGCACCTTCATGCTCCACGTCTAACAGTGAAATCACTGCCCACCTTGGTAAAGCAGGTGCTCAGTAAGGAATCCCATGCAAGAGAACCAATGGTCTGAAGAGCTGCAGGATGACACAGTACTGAGTACGGTATGGAGCAGAAACTACATCCAGCCCTGAAGTTTTACTAAAATTGCATGATTAAGTGAGCTTTTTTTAAAAACAATTTTAAAGATACTCAGGTAAAGTTGTTTTGAATCGTTTCCAAAATCTCTCAGCTTACACACCTTCATACTGGTTTGCAGCTCATTTTGCTCTGAAAATGATGTCTGTGGTTTGAGTTACAACCTGAACACCCAACCCAGCTGAGTAATGCCAGATTTTGAATGCGTCAGCAAGCAATCACCAGCTGAACGAATAACTGAGACTCATCTGCCTCCAGAAAGAGCTGGTTTTCCTACACACACGCAAGAGAGCTGCCTGCCCCTCCAGCACCCAGTGCAGTTCAATTAGTAGCTGCTGCAGTTACTAAACGAGGTCCTAAGCCAGGCATCCTGCCTCACACCTTCAATGGCAAAGAGAAATGGCTTTTATTTGAATCACTGGTTCCTCAGGAGCTCCAACACAGAGCTCTTCTCTACTGGCCACAAAAGAAGGATCCTGAAGCCTAATGTTAGATATGGCTTTAAAAGAGCGAAGTAAAAGCAATGGTCACATTTAGTGACAAGCAGAGCAGCTACCTTAGGGACAGGGAGATGCATTTCCATCCTTTCTAACCACTGGTAACACAGAGTGTGGTCACAACATCCTCTATCACATCAAGTTTTTGGGGGGATCCATTTTTCCTGTTTTGCCCATCAAAAATTCAAGCTTTGAGTCTAAAGAACAGTCAGTGAGGAGCAATAAGCAATTTATCCCATTTTCCCTTTGATGGACAGATTGTCCTTTGGAGAGATGGATCACTCCCTGCTGACCGTAACTGGGCCCTGGAGGAAGAGCTCATCTCCACATCTACCTTTCAGCCAGCTGGAGCTGGGGAAATGAATCATACCGTGGGCACTCATACAGATACTACGGAGATAAAAAAAGGAAAAAGAACCAAGTGGCTGCCACTTAGAGGTAATAATCATTTGGGGGCTGCTGCAGCTGCACACTTTATGTTCAAGTGATAGACACTTGTCTGAAATCAGTACCTAACATTCAAATGCAAGCCTAAATGGGTAATACCTCCCAGCTGCTACAGACAGGATGAGCTGGGACTGCAAAGGTAATTCTTATCTAAAGCTGTGTTCAAACGGGGTCAGGAGATCAAAAAGCACTGATGTCTATGTTTAAAGGACACTTACTATAAAAGACAGGAACGAGATGGGTGCACCCAGCTGCCACAGCACTCTGTATTTTCTAAGGGAGGTTGATTCCCAGGTTTGCTGGCAGATCGGTGACAAAACAGGCAGCCCTGGGAAGTGCACGGGGGGTGAGCCCTGCACTGGGGGAAGTGGGGCCAGGCAGAGTACCCCAACTTCCCCTGACAGTAGCTGGGCTATAAGGAAGGCACCTGTCATGGGTCATCTATGCCCATTTCACCATTCTAATATGTAATGGCGAGTTGATAAAATGAGGTATGAAAGGGATGTAAACAAAACTACTATAAACAAAAAACCCTAAAAACTACAGCAAAACTGAATCAATTGGTCACTACTCGGGTAGTGGAAATCAGGGCCAACTAGCATTCAAAATAAAGACAAAAGGTCCAGAAAAGCTGTCTTAGTGCTTCCAGTCTACAGAGCTCAGATGATCTGCTACTTAGTAGTTCAAACAGCATCTAAGCACCAAGCTATTCAGCAAGAAAGGCTGCCAGACCATTTGATTTTAAAGAAATACAGATGCAAAGCACACGTAAGTGAGGGGAAATCTTGATTCCAGATCTAAACTTGTTTCTGATAAGGTATTTTCAACTCATTCTCTAGATTATGATGTGCCTTCTGAGTTCTGCACTGAAGAGAGCAGTAACTAAGGCACAGGAGGAATAATTAAAGAATTCTCAGCAAATCAGCTCTGCAGACTGCAGCTTGTTTAGCAATTACACAACATATGAAACTACAGGAATCTAAAAGCAGCAGCAACTCTTGGAGTCCTATGCAACAGCTCACCCCAAACCCAAGTCATTAAAATGACAAGTCAAACAGGATTAAACACGATTCACACGCCTGTTCTGCACTGATTACAAGCACACTGCATCACTCCCAGGGCGTTTTGCGGATTGACAGCATACAAAATAAGGGATGTGCAGGACTGGCCCCATTCTCCTTGCTGACATACCTGGTAAGACATTGCTGCATTACCACCCAGTCGTTTTTCTCCCCCACTTGGACACAGTAATGAGAGAAAGATGCATTTCAGAAAATAGAGATTTTAGCATAAGCAGCAAAGTATGGCAAGGTTTCACCCGTAGCTCACTTCCAAAACATAACCCCAATTATTTACAGGAAACAACTTTGCAAGCCAAGGCCAGACTCTGTCACCTTTACCAGCAATCACAGACAAGCCCCGGAGCAGACACACGACACATCTCACCTGAAGATGGAGAGGGAAAGCAGGCTGTGCAACTCTCTGCCCAAGCCCTGGCAATCGCAAGTTGAGCCAGGGACGAGAAGCAGCTAATCCCACCAGTTCACAGCTTTCCCACAGTGAAACTCCACACCAGTTATTGCTAACGGGGCGAGTTCTGGCATTCCAGGTCACTGTAACATTAACCAGTCTGGAACAGGGTAGGTATCTGCAAAGTCTTTGGTGGTGTTCATTTTTTGTTCAGAACCTCTCCATGAGCTGAACACATTCTTTTTAAAATTGCCAACAAAAATTTTCAACTCTCTTGATTAGCAGCCTAGGATGCCTGAAATGTTTCTTTCACTATTCAGTTTTGTGGCCAGTGGTTTTACGGATTAAAAATGTTCTACCTGAAAAGACCTTAAAATATTTCCTTAAGCTTTCTTCAGACTACTAGGAACATCACTGACATGGTCACATGCAACTTCACTTCACCTGAAGTCCTTATCTGCTTGTGTTTCTCCATTTGTGTGACGGGAAAAGAACTGTTCTGCTGGCTCCTGGTGCCACCTGCCCTCCGAGCTCTGCCCCACACGAGGACACGAACACTGAGGCTTCTCTCTCGCCAGCACCTGCCCTAAACACAGAAGCATCACTTCTGCACACTGACCTCACTCCTGACGGGGATGCTTTGGTTTAGTTTTTCGGGGTGTCCCTGAGCACAGGGCTGAGACACAACCACACAGCCCTGTGAAGCTCAGCCTGCTCTCCAGCTGCGACTTGTCAAAGCTGCGGAGGTGGAATGATGTGTCATCCACAGGGCTGGCGAGCCATCTGTTTCTGTGGGACAGCGTTTGAACGTGAACACTTCCAAACCTCACCTCACAAGGCACAGGTGACACGGGGACAAGATGTAATGAGCAGGACCAGTGGCCAGAACCGCGTCTCTTCCCCGCACTCCCAGTGACACCAGGATGCTTGAACAGCCCCACAGAAACATATTACATAGAAGAGATCTAAAAGATGGGATCTATTTAATAATAGATAATACAATAATAAAAAAATACTGTATGACCACAGAAGTGCTATCATGTATAGGGTGGCAAAAGAGTTCTTGATAACACTGAAGGCTCTGAAATACAGTTACTGAGAAAGTGTCTGGAGATATGCAAATGGAAGGGCTCTCTCAGCAGATAAAGGCATTTGGAAGGTGCTATATACATACCCTCCAGCTACGGAGTGCATAGCTTTTTATCATCATTTCAAACTCAACCCACAGATATCACAAAACCCTGCAGCTTTATGTTAACAGGCAATGTACAAACATCAAAGTCATAAATGATCCTGCTTATCAAGTTTTTTGTTTTTTAAAGTGAAGTCTTTGGAAAAGGTTTTCTGGTCTCAGCAGCTTTATTTATAGCTACAAGAGCAAAAGAGCATATGCTGACTTTGGATGGATGCATTCCGAAAAGACAAAGCCACAGGGAGGCACAAGGGTAACACAGCTGCAGGGAAGACCTGCTTTGCTGTTTTCACAAGGCACCAGTTCTGGAGAATGAGAGGTTTGAGAGCTTTGTATAAAAGGCTTATGGCCACCGGAATTTGAAAAAGTCCACTAAAGTCTTCCATCTTCAACAGGGCAAAAATGGTAGGAAAGCCATTCAGCAGGAGGCTGGTGAATAATTTACATTAGTGCTCCTTTCTGGATAGAAACTGTTCTCTTCAGGAGGTGAAGAGGGAAGGAGTGTCGGAATAGCTTCAGGTAACTATTGGGAGTTATTTTGCCAAATATTAAGCGCTGATGCCACCACAAGAGTTACACCAGAGCTGAGATTATACCAGACAGTAGGATTTTATTCTGAGCATGCCTACGGACTGACTTCCTTCCTAAGCCCATAGGTCAGTCGTCATCTTTGTGCTGTTAGAGACCTGACGTGGTGCAAAGGTATCTCCTTCAGCACCAGGGATTTCTTCCTCACCAGGAGTCACAGCACGTGGCAGTACTGGAGATGCAGGCAACAGAAAGATGCCTGCAGCACTCACTGCTGAATGCCTTATTTGGGTAAAAGCCTTCACAGTAATTTCACATACCTGATCCTTTTTTGTTCCCAAATAGCCCTCATACCTCTCCTCACTGTTAGGAATTAACCTCATCCTTTCTGAACCATCCTACTCTATCTTACAGAGAAAAAAACAAACAGAGTGTACTATGAGCCAAATTTTTACACCTGTGTAGGTACCTGAAAAGGCAGACAGGCACCTGCTTGGATTCTAAGATGCGCCACAGCTGGTTAGGTGTCCAAATGAGATAAAAGGCAACTGAAATGGCTCAAATACTTTTAGGGGAAAAAGAACCTAACCTCCTGTCCAGTGCCTGCCTGTCTATGTAAAAACATTTTAGATCTAAATCCTTTTGATCATGCAGACCTCAAAGACTCACCCATGCTCACAGGGGGTGTCTGTAGCTACCTGGGATCAGAGTCCCCACCCCAGCTGTCCGAGCCCCTCTGTTCCCAGCTGCGGGCTCACACTCCACAGCCCCAGCCCCAGGGCTCTGCTGCGGGATGTCAGCCCCAGCCGAGATGTCTGTCTGAGATCCGGGCCATACATCAGGGAGCAGAGGTAGCTGGGCACAGACAAAAGGACGCTGTCCTCAGGGGACCTTTAAGCTAAGATCAGACTTTCCACAGGCAGCAAATCTGCTCTGAAGTATATCTCAGCTTTTATTTTTTCTTGAAAAATATAGAAAAAAGCAGCCAGTGGAGTAGGCTTTTATCATTGCCATGGCAATGGCTGTACACAGCAGGACTTGGGGATAACGCCAGACAGAATCCTTGCACAGAAAGATTAATTCATCAGCTCTGACATGGGATGACCTGCCTCTTTCAAACCCCAGCCCCAGAGAGAAGCAGGGTTTTTTGCTGGAGACCCCTGACAAGTAGCTGTCCCACAACATGGAGCTGCACTGGGCTGGAGCTGCTGTCAGTCACAGCTGGCACAGAATAATTTGCTATAAAGCCAGCAACTGACCACAGACCAACTGCTATTTATTTTTCTAAGATACCATATTTGGGAACATCTCTTTTACTAGAGATGATGTTCTGCCAGAGTATCCAGAAGAAGTTAACAAGTTTCTGCTGGTGAAAGCTGTGATCTGCAGCCCAGCTCTTCTCTGGGAAGGGCTGAGGCAAGCTGCAAAGTTGGAAGAGAGATAATAATTCACCACAGGGGATTGGGAACTTTGGGGCAGACAACAGTTTCTAAGAAAGGAGTAACACGAATAAAGAGTCACACAACCACCAGTGAAGGCATACTGAGTGCTGACTGCCCAGAAATCTGCACAATTAATTGACTTCAGTACCTTTTAGTAAGCTCTTCTGAAACATTTCCTATTGACTAACTCCATCTTAAACACAAACACCTATAGACTAGAAATACACAGAACTGAAATTTCATCAGTTTGTGTCACGATGAGATACAGACTTTCATTCTTGTTTGGCCCCAAGCCCCAAATGAGCCTGAAAACCAATCCAGGTTGTAACTGGGTCACTTTCTGTCCAAGCCTGGTTGCAGGTTACAGCCCTGACTCCACTCTTGCTTCAAAATCCCTTCAGTCACAGCTAAAAGAAGAAAAACTAGGGGAAAAAAGGATTATGTACAGTTTTCTTCACTGTTTAAATGTCTCAGTTATCTATAGACAATTTGAAAATAACAGAAGAGTTTAAAAGGTAGCCATTCCTTTGACTCTAGAAATTATGAAGGTTTGTTAAAAATAACCCATATCCCAAGTCAATTAGAAGTAGTGGCTTTGAAGTAATAGGTGGATGCTTTGATGATAAGCAAATTTTTGTAGCAGAAAGTATAAAATTTTTGCTTTGCTGTTCAAAAACACTGTTCAAATCCTGGGCACTGTAGCATCATTTACAATGATGAGGATCTTTTATTGAGAGTGCCATACCATTACTTTTTATTTTCTTATCCACGTATAAACTCGAAATTTAATGCCAAAGGAATTGAATATACTAAACCTTCTTTACTGCTCAGTCTGAAATCTCTATATGTGCTTCCCCGTACAACGCCCAGGAAGTGTCCTGTAGCCTTTTCACGACTGCGTTACACGTACAAGACAAAGAATGATGCCTCTGTTGATCAAAACTCCATTCCAGCCTGGGAAGACTCCCAGACGGCCCCAGAGTTAACTGAGATGGAGACTTCCACGTGCTTTCCTTCACTACAATCAGCACGCATCTCCAAACACGCTATATTAGCATGTGGTGGCAAGCAAGCTCAGTATTTTGCCATAACTGTGACAGAGTGCATTTCTGCAACAGCCACTCTTGGGCTCAGTTTTTCCTCATGAAGTGTCTCCCTGCAGTGCCGGCAAAGAAAACCTGCAGTTAATGAGCAGGGCTCCTGGTGCCAAGCCTCATAAAAAAAATGCCAACATACTATTACTATTATACTGCTTTTTCCCAAAAATGCTAATTATGGGAGATTTTTAATTCTAGACATTCTTGTTGGCATGTCCTAGGAGATATATTTCTAAATAGATGCTCTGGAGCATCTCGGGCATTCCGGCACTTCTGTCTGCGGGTCTGTCCCACCCTGGGAGAAGCACGACACCAGCAACAGTGACACGTCGGGCACAAAACACTCAGAGCATCGTTTCCCAGGGGAGATCATTCTGAAATATATTAGGTCTCCTCTCTAAACATTTTCTGGATACGTGACTGAGGAGGAAGAGGGGAATGGAATGAGAGTATTTTTCTGGTTTGATTAATACAGACTAGAGTAATTTTTCTGCCTTTTAAGATAAAGCATAAACTTACCTTGCTAAAGGTGGTATTTGTAAACTTCAGAAAATTCAATGGAAAACAGGCAATACATAATCACTGCACGAGGATTTCATGTATGTTATATGCCTAGTTCTCTGAATATCAAAGGAAACCTCCTCAGGGCAGCACGGAGTTTGGAGGCCAGAGGTGCCAGAGACTGGGGAGATAAGGAAAAAAAAGAACCAAAACTTCACCCGTCTGTATTTTTCTTCTTGGCAGAATGTTGTTTTCCCTGCTGTCTCAGACCCACCGTGCCTGCCATTGCGAGAAGGCACCTTGAGCAGCTGGCAGCAAACCCCAGCTGTCCTTAATAGAGACATCAACAGCCCCAGCCGAACCGTGAGGAGCTCTGTGCTGCGAGAATACGCATCCCTGCATTCAATAGCTCTGAATGCACCAGGTACCCCATGCTTTGTACTGGAGGATATCTAAAGAAACATATCATGTATACATGTACCCCCAAAACTGAAGCAACCCAACAGGCTACAGATGATCTGCTGGCTTGTACTGTGTGCGTCAGCAGGAGGGGGCACATACATCCCAGTCTAGGGCTGGCAGATGAGAAGGTTACAGATGTACACCCCTGGAGTGTGCAGCCACCAGCTATTACAGACACACAGCTGCGTGGGGACAGTGACACACAGCAGCTACAGCCACTAGTAAAGCCAGGCAGCCGCAAACAGCAACACAGCCCGTTTCTCCGAGCACCGCTGGCAGGCTGAGCCCAGCTCCCACACCGCTCCTTGCCCTTCTCATGCTCTCCTCTGCTCGCTTCCCGTGTGCTTGTGTCCATCAGGAACCAGGACAGGACCTAACCAACTTGACGCATTAAAGACTGCTGTTGTTTCTAGCTACATAATTATTTTTAACTGCAATCTTCTCTAGATATAAATCACTCTTCTCCTAGGCTTGCAAGCTCAGTCAATGTTAAAGATCAAATATCTGCCTGGCACACGTTAGGGCTCTGACAGGTCTATTTATAACCTCATGAACAAACTACCCACTACAAGCGGTCTTTGCTGATCTAATGCTGATAGAGCTATTTGTTAGCTTTGGGTATTTAAATATCACCAGAATTCTTCCTGAAGCTGCAGCTAGTGTGAACCTCTTTGCTTCATCTCTATATGGAAAGTAATATTATTTAAGATAAAACATAACAAAGCTTGAATACAGAAAAAAAAAA
>VZTO01019888.1:77900-149095 GCA_013400615.1 Syrrhaptes paradoxus | reverse complement strand
AAAAAAAAAAAAAAAAAAACAAACAGGGAAAAGCGACAGAAAGTCTCCCAAGTCAAGACATAATTTTTATGCTTTTGGATTTTTGAATCATTCTATGATCTGGTGTTAGTTTTTAAACCACAATTCTGGATCCCACAGGATCCTATAACATTCCATAGAACAAGGGGCTGGAGAGGTAGAAAGGACAAAGGACTCGCATTCACTTTACAGCTGAGTAAAGAGAAACATGACTGGGGAGAGCTCCCGGAGACAGCAGCAAGCGGGGGCAGAGGTGGGAGCAGCAACAGAGCTCCCCCTGCACCAGCTGGGGGTCCCTGCTGGGACGGGCTGAGCTGGGGCTCCTGCCAGCGTGGTTCAGGCAGGCTCCTGCTGCTCCAGCCAGATGCCACCAGCATCTCCCCTGCATGCTGCTGCGCTGGCAGGTGGCTGCGGTGGAAAACGCACGTCTGTGTAGCAGCAGCTACAAGGGACACACTGCCTAGTGTCACTGTCACCTTCCCGCTGCCAGACAAATGAAAAAAAGCCCAGGGATTTCCCTTGCCTTTCATCTAGAATTTAAGATATTATGAAGAGAATACAAAAAGTGTGACAAGTTGGTTCAGGTCTTTGCTGGGATTCCACAAACCTTTGGAGGTTTTTTTTAACCATTTGAACCAAAATTCAGCTTTAACTCTGTACACTTGTGGGGAAGCTAAGCTGGGGACACGGGATGCAAGTGAAGACATTTACAGACACGTTCCCCAGCACACCCTGGGCCTCAGACAGAAAACCACAAATCAAGGAAAAGATGAGAGAAAAAGCAAGATGTGAGCTGTGTGAGGTAGTACATGTCAAAAACTATTGTTATTTCCCAGGATAATGTACAAACTCAGACCTAACCAGTGCTGCAACAAGACAGATGCTCCCAGGAACATACTCATTTACAGCCCCACAGAGCTGCCAGCAGCACGGCCCGCGGAGGAGCACCGCTGAGGACACATGCCATCATGGGGTTTGACCGTGCTGCAGCCTCTGAAATGTTTCAGTGAGATACACCATTCCAGCATTAAAACAGCCCTAAGAATGTTTTGGGTTCTTTTCTTTCCCTCTTTTTAAAGAGCAAATAGTGAATTCTTTCAAAACTCTGTCCAAGGACTCTGGTGCTGTCTTGGACAGCTCGCTAGCTTAGGGGGTGGAGAAGGCAGAGTCCGTGTGCTGACAAAGAGACTCCCTTGGGCTTCGGTGGGTTGGATCCAGTCTCTCATCTATATAAGCAGTAGCACCATTTAATAATGATAGAATCAAAAAACAGCACAAGGGAGTGGGAAACAGACTGCCTGGAATATAATCAAAATAAATGTGATTCAGCAAATAAAGCAAGCAGATGACTTTTTATAGAACAGTGGGGGTCTGAGCGCCTGTTTTTTGGTGCCAGGATTACTTAGCTCATTTGTTTGTTTTGTGTAACAGTTGCCTTTCCATTAGCAGCCACCTCCCATTTTATTTCAAAGGGTTTCTACAGTCTAATCAGCCTGCCAAATGTTCCCCAGCCCAGGACAGAAGTGTGATTACAACTGTGGTATTGCTCTGGATTACATCTTTATGACTCTGACAAGGCAAACTGTGGTTCATGGAGCAAAGAAAATTCAAAAGTGTTTCAATTTGTTCTTTGTTTATAGAAAGTTCAGAGGAATCTGAATTACTGCACCAGACATGAATGTTAAAGAGACCAGTCGTGAACCATTGTAGGCTGCTGGTGATACAACACACCGGGGCAAACCCTGCTGCATTTGAGCGTAATTGAGAAGCAAACTTGAAGCTACAGAAGGGTCTCTACTTTTATTTGTGGCTTAGCTGGTAAAGCACCTGAAAGTGGGGCTGCCCTAGAGGAGGAGGTTTGACTGGTGTTACAGCCCTTCCTGAGCACCTCCTGGGTTCATGGCTCTCACTCTGGGTCAGCCTCCTGGGAAGTTCTAATAAGACTAAGGGTTGTGGTCCCCTGTCTCTTTGCAGATGGGTCTCCAGGAAAGCCTCCAAGGCGGAGACCCACTCCTCCGCCTGACAGCTCAGCCAGCGTACCGGCGCGGGCACCAGCTGCCGCCCCCATGCCCTGAGCAGAAGTAGCGCTGGGCTTTGCCCGCACATCTTCACCCCCACGAGCTTCAACACCTCCAAGAGACCCACAGATCTCTCTACGGGCTTTCAGCCTGACCTAGGGGACCAGTGCTTCTGCCACCCCCTGAATGTGCTCAGCCAAGCTGGGACCTGGAAAGGGCCAATGGTTTCTGAGCACTATGTTTTAATGTAAAGCCACACACATAGAATTCACAAAGCCTTTACCACATGTCCACACCCATACGGGCAGCTCCTGCAAGGTACACTTTGCCAGAAGGGAAAATGTACTCTTTCTAGCAGTTATTCTCTCATTTTGCAGAGGCCAGGTTTGTGATTTTAAATGCAGATAAAGGACTTTATCCTTTCTGCTTTGTTTTTCAGTTTAAGATAACTTACACAAAAAATTGTGATATGAAAATAATTATTACATGGTCATTTCATCACAAGTTCAAAAAATGCCAGAAGAACCATGTCTATGAAATAATATTTAGAATCCACAGATACCTCATGGTGTAAAGAGATATTATTCTTCAGTAGGACCCTGATTTTAACCCTTCAGAAGGGATGGAAAAGCTTTGGGGATAACCCCTTGGGCAGTAACCAGGAAGGTTTCTGTCTGTGGGAACAGTGGGTTCTCCCCCAGTTCAGGACTGAAATGTGGAGAGGGAGGGAACTGCAGGAAGAAGAATGGATGGTCTCAAAATTGGGTATCATTATTCTCCTGGAGAACAGGCTGCACCTCTGCTACAGTTCTTGTTAAATCACTAATTGCAGAAATAGTCACTAATTGCCCGTTCATCATTCTGTGCTCAGCATGAGAAGCTGAGACTTGATTTGTAAAACACTGAGTACTCAACAGTTCCAGCTGAAGTTGATGGGAGCTGTGCTTTGATCCGCTAAAGCACTACAAAACAGGGAAAAACCTGCAAAGTGAGGCCATGGGTATTCCCCCGCACAGCCGATCCCCGTGTGATCACAGCCTCATCGCACCGGGTGCTGCCAGGATAATCGCAGCCGGGTTTATACAGCATAGGGTGCTGCAGTGATGGGCAGCTCAGGAAGGCAAACGCATACATTACCTGCTTACACTTTTGGAAAACATTCTATGGCATTTTGAGACTTCAAACTGATTGTCTGCACTGGAGGCTGTGCTACAGATGCCCTGAGCATGATACACACTTAAACATACTGAAGATTTTTATCTCCAAACAATATAGCTCCAAGAAGAGCCCAGCATCCCGTGAAGGTAACACACCTCTCACAGGAGTTTTTCTGCTCTGCAGAAATCAGCGTTAATCCCTGGCTGGAACCTGCTCCAGGTTAACCCTTGGCTGGCAGTTGCTACAGACAGGAAGAAACACTGTTCGCAGACAGTTACTTCTCAGCAGCATGCTGATTTCTCATGAGCCGTTAGCACAAAACTCTCGGAATAACGTTCCAGCCTCGTGTTAACCATGATGGTGGTCCAGCCTCAAGCCAGCTGCGAGAGCCTGCAGACGGAGCGATAAGCCAGGAGGCAGTGTGTCACCTCTCTGACAACACAGAGTGCGCAATGCATTCCAAACTACAGCCACCCTCCTCACGCAGGGCAGGCACATAGGTGTTCTACCTTCACCAAGGAAAAACCAAAGCAGGAGAAAGCAAATTACAGAGGGCTTTCCCTTGTTACACCATCATATCCTGACTCGAGTATGTGTTTGTTGCAAGGAAGAAAGTCAGGAACCCGCGTGGGAATGTAACTGGGGTACGTTTCTAAAGGATTCAGAAGAAATTATGCCACAGAGGAACCAAAGAGGCTTGCCCACATCCTAAGCTTTTATATTATCACTTTGACTAGTGGGTACAATGTGCCTCAGCACAGGCCACACCAAACTAGGGCCATCTGGTGAGGTTTAGGGACAGGAGGAGTGTGCTGGGTGTCCCTGCAGCCACTCATCCTCACTACAGACCCCAGGAAGGGAACCTGCAGGCCCTGGGAAGAAGGGTTGTAGACTGAAGCTGCAAGGAGAAAATAAGAGCACGAAGGTGGGAATGTTTCCCCTGTTTCCTTAAAATGTGCCAAAGCATCTCACCATCATTTTTAATAGATTTTGCAGAATACTGGAATTCTTTTTACCCACTACCAATATATCTATTTTTGTTTCTGTACAGATGCATCTGAGGATTTTTGGAACACGCTTCTGTCCTTCAGGGGTGTTTTTCAGACAGGAACAGTAAACAGAGCTCTTTCCAACCTCAGCCAGCCGGAACGCTCTTCCCAGTCTCTGAAACAGACCAACATGCCTTAAAAGCATCTCTGTCCCATTGTGTGGGATGTTTTTTGACTAAATGCTGGGTTTGTGTAAAGTGGACTTTACATACATGAACAATTCCTACATGTTTGCAGCACAAGGCATCCAGCGACATAGTGCTCCTGGCAGAGCTTTGCCTTTGGAGCACAGGTAGAGCTGGCTGAAATTTGGTTTTGTCAAATTTACTTTTAAGTTGATCTCCAAAATTTCTAGGTTGGTTTGTTTGGGTGGTTATTTTTGGGGTTTTTTTAAGGAAAAACCTTCTATATTCATGTGTAAAATACAATTTCAGGCTAAACACTTGAGTGAGCCTGTCCTGTTCTGCAGAGAAGCCAAGAGCTGGAAGCTGCAATTGTCACCTGGGCAAGAGAAGCTGCAGGTACAGGTCCCCATCCTGCCTGCTTCAAATGGAGGTCGCAGCCCAGACACTGCCAGGCTGTTGCTCTGGTTGCCTCACACCCTCACCTTTCTCCTTCATGAAAACCTGGTTTGTTCCAGTTTCACCTTTATGTGAAGGAAGTGTTGCAAATCCTGCGCCATGGCTGAACAAGTTTCCCACCAATCTTCTCTGGTTTACAGGCCTTTTGATATGAGCTGGTTTGCATGTGGACATCTACAGGACACCAGGAAGCTGGGGAAACGTGACACAGTGCCAAGCAGAGCCTCAGGAAGAACCTGCCGGACAGAACACAGCTGTGCCCACCAGCCCCTGCCACAAAAGCTCAACCAAAGAAAGCTACTCATCGCACACAACAGCCAGCTGGACTCTCTCAAGCTGTGTTGCTGAAGCCTGCTACAGAAGAGAAGTGCACTTACTACGTCTGAAAAAAATGGATTTCATACTTCCCCAGTGCCAAGGTAAGAAACACGTATCAATAAGGCAAAAAAATTGTTTTGACATATCCTGCTCCTCTCTAATAGAGCTGGAATAAGAGGCAGCCCAGCAGGTCCACCGGCTGAAGCCTGTCATCTGCCCAGCGGGCTGGCGGCAGTGGTACAGCCTAAGGACTATCCAGGAGTGCAAAGCTACTGGTAAAAATACAGCAGGACTAAGAAGCAAGTGGCTTCTTAGACGCAGCACAGGTTAGAGGAGACGAGCTCCAGCAGCTCCGCAGGGAGCTACACAACCAGTGTTTCCCTGGGTCCCTCTGACACCAGCAGCCTTTGATTCTCAGAGATGCACAATTACTTTGTACAATGAAAAAAAATGGAAATATATTATTAGAGGCAGGAAGAAATATCACTGTCACTACGCAAATTATATAGGAGGAAAAAAGAAAAAGAAAGACCTTTGTTACACATCTCTGAAGCTTTGAATAATCGCAAAGACCATCCACTGGTACTACTGGCTGCAAATCCATCAACACCAAAGTCTCTGAAGGACTTCAGTTCTTCGCAGCAGTCCTTCAAAAACATTTCAGTGCTTTTTTTACACCCACCTATTCTTACATTTCAGGTTCCCAAACGCAGAAGGGTTGTGCACTTCCAGCCCATCACCACAAACCCTCTTCAGAGGCTGCATCTTTCACACAAGTGAGAACTGTTACATGCCGATGTGTTTCCCAGGTGCATTCACAAGCTTTAGCCAACAAAATCCAAGCGTGTTAGATATTCTACTACAATTTACAGAGCAAGCTCAGGAGCTCTGAAGTATAGGTGTGTTATCCAAACCACCCCTGACACAGCTGAACTTTTTGCTCTGACATTTGGAGCATGTCGCAACACTTGCACTGCTTTGGGGGGAAACACTGAAATCCAGTTCAAAAGAGGAAAAATTACACAGGAACGTATGTATATACCAGACAACAATGAGGATAGGAAATGCTTTGGGAAGAGTCTAGGAACAAGGGAAATATCCAGGTATGCCTTCCCAGGCTCCAGCTGTTTGTGACTCAGGGTCTCCTTGACCCAGAATTTGTAATGTTTGTATTTAAGAAAGCCCATTCAAACACACAGCCTACTTGGAGTTTCATTCTACTGGGGAAAATGCTCACCTAAAGAAGCAGCTGATGTTTGAAGTGGAGAGCAGGAAGACATGCAGCGTCATGCAGTGCCCTTGAAGCTCTCATTTGCTGTCACTTGGTGTCCCCATATTATGAGAACTGGGCACAAGCAGCACTGAACAACTGTCAGATTACATGTTGTCTCTGAACATCACAAGCCAATTTGGTAAGACAAGTCAAGAGGAAAAGTCTATCTCAGACTCAGAATCCTGTATTAGGCATGTAAGAAGCTGTACAATTCAGAAATTGATCATTAGTATGGGAAATGTCAATGCCATGAGTGGTTATATTGTGTTTATGGAGGATTAATTTGTCCAACCCTGCACAAAGTAGGAATACCAAGCTCCCCTGCTGAGGTTTTAAACCAAGTCAGAAACATACGTTTAGAAACTGCTCATTAGGGATAAAATCCAGCTCCCAAAAAAGCCCAAGCACAAAGATTTTATACCACACACAAAACACACAAGCCCCCGTGTGAGGTTTAAGCAATCCAAAGGCTTTGCGCTGGCACCCTCCGGGACGGCCAGGTGCTGACATCTCAAGGGGCGCAGACAGGGCTTTTCACCAGGCTAGCACAGAGGGAGGAATTAGCCTCCAGCTCATTACTGGTTTCATTAAATACTTCAAACCCCATTAAGAACCAGAGGAGTTCCTGCAATGGGGAAGTAGCCAAGTCTGTGTAAAAGTGAAGCGAGAAGCCATGTGGACACGGCACAAAGGGAGGGTGTGGAGGCAAGCAAGGACAAACACAGAAGCAAGGAGGAGCCGCCGGCGTGGCAGGGAAGCGCAGTAGTTACCGCAGACATCTGTAAAGCAGCTGACAGGTTTAGAGAGCCTCGAACCCACAAAGCCACTCGACACTGGCCCACGCAGGGAACCGCACGGGCAGCCAGGGTCAGAAAGATGCTGCAACGTTTGTGATGACTGCTGTGCTTTGAGGCAAGCAGAAATACCAAAGCCGGGATGGCTGTGGAAGCTGAGGAGTGGGATCCTGGGGCCCACTCTTTGTCAGGTGTAATCCACCCCCTTTCCTGCAAACCACACACGCTGAGAGCAATCCCCGCTCTCCTGAGGAGCTGCTCTGCACGAGCGCAGCGGGAAGGAGTCACAAGTCACCTCCCTCAGCAGGAACAGAAGTGGAAAGAGGTAAAAAAAGAGAGAGCAAAATATTCAGAGACAGAAGGGAGGCTCGGCAATACCAAAGGGAAGGGAGGAGAATCACATGGCAGGAAAAAAAAAGGTAAAAATTAAAAAAGAAAGGTTCAGAAAAGAGCAGGATGTTGAAATCAAGAAGCAATTAAAATAATCAGTGCCAAAATGCCTGGAGGCCAGCCCAGAGCTCTGGCAGCAGGACAGCACGCTGGCAGAAGCTGCATCAGGAATAACTGCTTCCCCAAGACCCTTTTATTATTCAAAATACGATGATTTTGAAGCTGGAAGAGTAGAAATCATTTAAGTACTTTGGTAAAGGCCTCCAGAGATGCCTCATGCAGATACAAGCTCACTAATCCTACAGAAAAACTACAAAGCCCCAGCTGAAGGGTGACACTGGGCATCCACCACAGCAGGGGAAACATCCCGCCACCCAAAACGCTGTTCCACCAGCCCGTGACCCATTCCCTGGGTCTCCATGGACAGCAGCACAGTGCTGTCACCCTCCACCACACCCACAGGTCAGTTTATTTTGGTCATTTTTAGCTTCGTGAGGAAAAACTGGGAGCTTTGACAAATTAAATATTTGTCTCCGTTTGAGCCGCTGAGGAGATCCCCCCGTTCACTTGACCTTGCTGCTTCTCTGGCTGGGCAAGGGACACTGCGGGGAGGGACACGATGCCGTGCACACTGCACAGCACCCTAGGCAAGGCAGGATTTGTAGGTGTGCATCTCTGAAACTTCACTGAGGTAACTGGTGCTGCATCCTGAGCGTGGGGCACAGGAAGGGACACACCGGCAGCAGGGAGCTCTGCACCACTGCCCCAGCAAGCCCCGACTCGTCTCACCGGAGACTTTAGACAAGATGCTGGGATGAAGAGAGGTGTATCTGAAGGACACACAGAGGATTGAGTCAAGGAGAAATGTTAATGTTCAAGCTTTTGTGTTGCCAGTCACGCAGCATCAAGACCCTGTTCTGCATACGCTTACACGCGGATGAGATGGGAAATGTTTGACTGCCAAGCTCCCCACCAAACCCCTACCAGCCTGGCTACACAGAGGAACCCTGCCGCCTGCTCAGGCTGTTTCAGCCAGCCTCCAAAAGCCTTCTGTAACACCCTGAGCACAGAGCCCAGCCACAGCCTCTTACCCTCTTCCTGCTTTCAGAGACCACCTCCTCACCTCCTCAGGTGCTCGTTAGAGCAACAGATATCACTCAGGAGTTTGTTGATGCAATTTAACTGCTGAAAAAGAGACAGAAGCCGTGCTCCACAGCATGCCAGGGATCCAACAGCGAGGGATTCTGGTTACATGGAATCTTTATGTGCACTAGACCAAGGATGGGCTGTATACATGAGTTAACTTTTCCCTACATATAATAGCAATCCGTAATCATCAAGCCATGGAAAACAGATCAGTGTCCAGCAGCAGCACAGGCCATTCTTGTGCCCAGCAGCTGCTGACGCCACACAGCTCCTGCTGCCATCAGTCACTGTCCCCACCTGTCCCACCTCACATGGCTTGTAATAATAATAGACCTCAAGGTTTCCGAGACCCAAACTCTCTCTTTATATGGGTGTGATACAATAGCCCAGGCTGCACCGGTCACTGCCTTTCCAGAGAGCTCCTTGCTTCTGGTGCATGAGACAAAGCGCTAAGAATAACACAGTGTGAGTAGGAAGAATAAGGAAAATACCCGTCAAAAGGGTCATTTCCTTCTCCCGCAGAAATCAAGATCTTCCAGCAGCTTTACAACACATGGTTTCTTAGGGCCTGATCCAAAAGCTCGCCCTGACTGCGCTGGGATGTATCCTACCTGCCCACGTGCTTTCACATCCTTGTTCGACAGAAACAAATTGTGTCCCTGCCTTTTCTTGGCTGAGCTAGAGGGACCTTCAGACTCGCTTTGCCATCGTGATAACATTACCTGCTTTCCTCTCTTTTTCCTTCAGCATTTTCCTTTTACAGATTAATCCAAAATAGCTTTTTCATTGACAAAGACTGGGGAAAATAACATTGACAATAGAAAGTCATACCATTTTGTTAATATGAGAAAAAGGTCTTGCTTCTTCCTTTTGCATGTATCCATACAAAAGTATTAAACTAGCTTTATATAATACTTGTTTGTTAGACTGTATTTAAACTTATAAACATATATAAACCCTGGTGAGGCAATCCAGACTGTCCTGGAAAGAGACTAATGTTGCACCAAACATGGGGGATCCTGACTTCAGCTCGTACCCTCTGTTCACAGGGATGCAGTTCCTTTCCAACGAATTTTCATGACCCCTTCTTCATTCTGCTCCTAACCCCTTACTATGCTCCTTAAGACCACACCAATCTACCCCAAGGATACACAGGGCTGGAACTTCTTGACATTCCTCTCAGTCATTTCAGCCCTGGCTCCCCACAGTTGCTTCCCAAGGCAGGTTAGCTCCAGGCCTGGCAGCGAGGGAGTGAAAAAATGCACTCTGCCAAGGGCAAAATCCTCATTCCCTTATATTATTTTCTTAGCTTGTCCCTGAAGCTCAGGACTAGTGAAACAATGAGGACAGCCCGTCATAAAAAGTAAGAGTTGGGACTAGACCTTGGACTTATTTTTAAAAGCTTAATAAAGTGAACACTCATCTTTTGAAGGCTTAATGGCTTGAGTTCAGGCAAAATCTAATCTGCTTATTTGAATGGATGAAAAGAAGCAGCAGAACACTCAGAGATAGGACATGTCCTTCCAAAGTTGGGGAGCTGTAAATTTTTATCCATATCAATGGCTTGTATTCCTGCCATGCTTGATTAAAATAAAAAAAAAAAAAGAAAAAATAAAAAAACTACAAACTAGGACAAAATCTCAAAACATTTCTCACCACTAAGGCTGTATTACAGATAGACAAGATCTTTGGATGAAGGCTATAGGGTTTTTTTTAAACAAACAAAAAAACCTGCTTTTGACTTGATAAATTTATGACCTTAATTCAATGATCTGTGTAAAAAATGGTGCAGTTCTTGAGCAGTACATTAATAACTTTCCGAGCGGCATGCACTCGGGAACCTCGGTGGTACCAGGGAGCTCACCTCCTGCCAGTATCCTCAGGCCAGGGAGCCCATTAAGAGCGGGGATGGTATTTACAGCCTCGAGCAATGCAGTTGCTTTGCTTAAGGTGAAACTATGGATACATCCTAGTTTGACAAGCTCCAAGGGAAAATGCATGCCCATACATCCTGTCGTTCAGGAGACTTCCTCTATAGCATGCTGACCACAGAGCTGCGGGGTGCTAACGTTTAAGAGTACTGAGCTATATCTGCTTACAATCTACAGTCTACAATTTACACCAAAACTGTCTATTAAGAACAGGTGATGACTGCATTCGGCACAAACTGTACCTGAGATCCCCACACGGGCCTGACAGTCAGTGGGGACAGCTGGTGGCTTTCAGCATGTCTACCCATACAGCAAACTGCAGCCCAGTTTAGCCAAAGCCTGCTGCAGCAGGGCAGAGAAGCACCGCCAGCAGTAAAGAAGCCCAGATCCTGCGGAGGACAAGCGAGGAAAGCGCAGGTCTGGGAGCTGTGAGGGGAGACGGGGGGATGTACAAAGAGGAGGGGCAAGAGCCCTGTCAGGGTTCTCTTGCAGAAGATGGTTAGATATTGGACAAGTTAGAAATAGATTTTCTTTAGTGGTTTAATGACTTTTTTCCTTAATGCAATTTGCCGGGGCAACAGCTATAGCTCTGCAGGCTAATGCAGGAACTGAGCGGAATACCCTGCCCTTTAGAAACACTCGCCAGGCACTTTGGAGAAGCAGGCAGGACAAAACCCCGCTGGCTGCCACATGGTGAATCCATGAGGTCCAGTTCAAAGCTTTCTCCAAACAACACCAATCTGTATTTCACACATGCATGTGGCACAGCTGCCTTCTCCTGGCTGGAAACTCACCGCTGAACTTGACTCTGAATATCTGCTGCTACTGGATTTAATGACTCCGATCCAACACTTGGCTTTTAATGATATACTATTTGCTTGGCACTTGCCAAAACAGCGTCTCCCACCCACTTTTCTACAATAAAACAATCCAAACTGTTGCTGCTGACAATACAGCTAATATTTGCAATTAATTACTGAAAATATCTTAAATTTTGTGGATCCTTCAGTGAAAGACGACAACTACAGATAAATTTACAATATAAGAGGCAAGTCACAATTAGATGGAATTCCTCAGAGAGCTGGTACCTACAGATATCTAAATCATTCTGTGAATCATATAGACATCATACAAGCTCTTTTAAAATAGCTGAAATGATGATTTCTGCCTCATGAGGGAGAAAATGGAGTGAAGCTGTATTCCTCTTCAACCCTGCATAGGCGCCAAGGCTGATGTTGGGTGATTTATCATCCCACACACTTGTTGAAACTCCTTCAGAAGACACAAGCAGTGTGTGCTCAGTTGGGCTGGCCACACTTTCTTTTTTCCTTTGGGCTTTAGAAATGAAAAATGTCTTTTTGAACAGTACTTTTTAGGGGAAAAAAAAGACATAAATTTCAAGAGGTTTTACCTGAGAGTGAATTTGGATTCTCCATTTTGCTGTCTTTCCCTCCAGGGAAGGAAGATATCAAAACATGCTTTGTGTTATACACCGAATACAACATTAGTTCTAATAAAAAATAAATTATCTCCAGTTTCATCATATTTTTAGAAGTTCCCATATCTTTTGGTACATTTTTATGATCTGTATTAATAGTTCAAAAGGGCAAAATCCTGTCCTACTTCTGCCTGTCACCCTTGCAGAGAGGAAATGTCCTACTTGGCTTTAAAAGGACTTGTGAAGGCTGCTAGAGGGGAAACTCTTAAACAAAACACATTTCTACACAGAGAGCAAGGACCACACCATTTGTTGCTATACAAGCCTCTTCCTTGCTTTCCAGCTGAAAAATCAGAAGCATGGGGCCCCACTCACCCTCCTTGAGCAAGAGAGGGCTTCCATTGCTTGAAATGTAAATCTGTTTGTAAGCTGGCTGCTAAACAGGGGCCCTGTGCTTCCTACACATCCATAAGGAATAGTGGAGGTGTATGGCAATTCGGTGTGACCAACGGGAATGGATGCTGCTTTCAGGGCAGAAGCCTCGAGCCAGAAGAGCCCTTGGTGGGTGCAGAGCAGCCCCCATGAAGCAGGTCCAGGGTGGGAGCAGCAAGCAGGGACCCCACCGGGGCAGGGGCTGCGGCCACCTCCCTGCAACACCCGCCCACTCCCAGGGAGGCGGAGAGAGAAAATCCCTTCCCAGCCCTCCACAAAGGCTTGGAGGAAGCTGCAGCCTGAGACTGTGCTTCCACTGCTTTAAGTAGGTTATCACCACCAAGGGGCAAGAGCCTGCAGATTAACCTGGATGCTGCCCACCTCCAGCACCAAAGTGTGTTCCCTAAATGGGAAGGGACTCGCTGAGGAGAGCTGCATCCGCGGCAAAGCAGATGTCTGGGCTGAATCAAGCTCCACAAGACTTGATAAGTTCCTGGGCAACTAATTCATGCCTTCAGATTTTCTCCTAGACTCAGAGGATGCTGTAAAAGGCAGGCTAACATTTTTCCTATACTTGCTGAAGTTTAAAAGCTGGGGCTCAGGGAAAACAAGACACGTGCCAGCTTGAGATGCTCAAATTGAGACTCCTGAATATGTTCCAGCTGGGACGCAGGGAGATATTTGGGCCTGAATTTTACAAATCTACATTTCTATTTTATGGAGGTGTTAAGGGTGACTAATTAGAGTGCTGCAAAAATAAAGCTATCCAGCATTTACAGTGTTCCCCTACACTGCCATGTGTCAGCAGGTTTAGCACCCAAGACTGTTCTCTGATAAATCCATTCCATAATGTGATGTCAACAGCAAACCGCATGACAGCAAACATCAACAAAAAGAGTAACACCAGTGATTTTCCTTGCATTTGTGACCAGCTTCATTCTGCAAACATCTCCTTTCCTACTGCGGTCCAACAAACATTTCTAAGATGGAAGTAGAAGACAGATGAAAACTCATCTCTGGTTTTGAGACTGAACTTATTTACAGGAATTTAAAATCTGTACTGTTGCTCCTCTAAATTCTCTTTAATTCTGCAAATATCTTCCTCATTCTTTAGGTTCTCTGCTTCAAAGCTACACAAGCCTGCAGAGACTCGAGGCTTGTGTGCTTGGCCGTGTGCTCCAGAAGTGTGTGTCCCAGAAATGCATATGCATGAAACGAAGAACCCAACAGCAGGGAAAAATGTTTTGCCCCGTTTTCTGGAATACCTACAACGAAAACAGAGGAGGAAAAGAGAGAGTTTTGGCAGCATCTCCTCATTTATGTGGACCATGAAATGCAAATCAATTTGAGGCTCTCTTCCCAGTACAAGAAATATTCAGTTAACAAATGCATTATTCTCTGGGAACCAGACCTAGAAACCACCTTAACATTAACTTTGGCAGAATTTGTTTAAGTCGTACTCTGCTGCCTTTTCCAGCACAGACACTAACGCCTCCACCTCTCTCCATCTGAGCTGCTGTCTCCCTGCTGCAGGTTCCTTTGCACCACCTTTCACAGCAGCGAACAGGTTACAATCCAAAATGGTATATGAAAGATCAGACTCAGAAAATCAGGAAAACAGAAAACGTACATTAGTTCACCTTGTCACTTAGCTTCAGGTAACTTCAACTCGACTAAAGGCACATTGCCCTGAATCAGAATCAGGAAACAGTTCAAAACGCACAGAGAATTTGAAACATAAGGATCTGAGCCGTTCCTGCTGAGTTCTGTTCACTCTGCACAGCATTTTACAGCAAAAACCACAGAGGGATCTTGGGAAGGTGATGCTGTTTCCATGCGCACGCGGCCCAGCCCGGCTCTGCGGGTTCCCAGCTCTCTCTGTCCGTTCTGCACCAGGCAAAGGACACGCTCAAACGTTCCCACTTGTTGATGGCCACAAACACCCCTGCTGGTGCCCTACATCCACTGTCCACACCTATTCCCGGTCTCAAAATATCACTGAAGAAATCCCTTCCCCGTGCAAGAGGCACTCTGTCCAGCTGTTTGGCACGCACTGGGAGCATCTCCCCACCCTTTGGGACACCCCACTTGTCCCTCCAGATCTGGTACAGAACAGCACAGGCCCATACCACGCCTGGCAGGCAGTGACAGGGACAGCTGAGCTGTTCCACTGCCACGTTGTTTAACCCACCAGTATTACAAGAGCAGCCACGCTGTCCTGAGCTCCTTCGGCTACAAAGGATTAAACTGGTTCGTTCTCTTCTGTCTGCACATTCGGTAGAAGAACCCCTAAACCCAAGAGCTGCAGGGGAACTCTCCTGAACTGCTGGAAAGGGTCCTAACTCCTGTCACGGGATGGGGAGCAAACATTTCCCTGCCTGTACTGGGAAGACACCTGTGCCTGTGGCTATCTCAGCATCCCATCGCCTCTCCACAGCATTACCAGCCTCTCGAAGCACAGCCCTGAAACCACCAGCAACATCAAATTACTACCTGCTGGCAGAAAGCAAAGCAGGTGGTGACACTGCAGATGACAATGGCTCTGTGACACACAGTTCAAAAGTGACCTTTGTTATTCCAGCCATTCTGCACTGCTACAGAACATCAGGGACTCCTAGTTGACTGAAACCAGGAGTGTTGCTCCACAGGGAAAAGCTTCTGCAGGTGAACGTGGTGCCAGACAGGCTGCTCAATGTCACCCTTACCCTTCTCCACTGGCAACAGCCCCAGGGAAGTCCTGACCAAGTGCCCTGTCCCCAGCAAACCCACATGCACAGCCTGTGCCTCACACGGCACTCGGCTGGGTGGTCTCTGCGCTGTCTGACGCTGGAGAACAGCACCACAGCATGAGGAATGATGCCTTTGGCTTTGACCTCCCGCTCTCCTAAATCTCGCGTGCTGGGGAGCTCTCTCATAACGCTTAACAAAACACAATAAACCTAAATCACAGCAAGCAGGCAAGTGACAAGCAATTAACTCAGTCAAAACTCTCCAGCTGTAACAGTTATCACACAAAAAAAGGACAGTGAGCTGCTGAGGGTGGCCAAGGGTGCTGATGCTCTGCGGCTTGGATGCATCGCTTCCCGAACCAGCCCAGGGAATCCAGAGCAGCGGGTGCAGGGGAGACACAGACACGAAGCCTTGTGCCGGGTCACAGGGAAAGCACAGGCTGAAGCAGATCTCCCAGAGCATCACCCACACCTCATCCTGCCTCGGGAGTTTGATTTATAGGGAAATTAAGCTCTTTAAACAGATTGCTTTAAGCTCATGGCTAACAGGACAGAAACACATCCATTAAGTAAATGAGCACGATTTGTGCGAGCTTCTGCAGGGAAGCACCTCTTCTCAGAAACACATGAACATGATCAAAGGCTCGCTCCTTGCTTTTTGTTCAGTAGAATTTTAAATGTTCTTGCTGGTGGAAAACAGTACCACATATGCACGTGCCTCTAGTATTTGGATTTATATTTGTTTAGCTATTTTTTACACACACAATTCAGGCACATTAACTGAAAATACAGGGCCTGACCATAAACTACACTGAGCATTTTATTTAGGGCCCTGGTCTCCAAGCGGGAGCATGTCAGGGAGCAATGCCAGATGCAATACCAAAGGAGAGAAGCAAAGCTGCACCTGCGCTGCCCAGCTCTGCCCAGGCCATGAGCTTGGCCCCAGCCCCGGCACTGCTAGGACCCCAGCGGCGAGAGGCGAAGGCAGCAGCACAGCACGGTGAAGGGGAAGCAGCCGAGGCAGAAGGGGGGAGGCTTTGTGTTTTCTGAGTGTTTAGAGCCTGAGATGTCAAAGTCAATCAGGGGACCACGGGGCTGAGTTCCCACCTTCATGCCCCAGCAGCTTCTAACAACTGTCTGTCTGGTTTTGATCTGGATGGAAGATTCAAACATTTACCAGCTAATTCCCCACTATCAATAATTTCCTGTCAACAACTCTAGAGGGACACAGTTTTGCTAAAAACAAACAATGCAAAGAGACCTGACAAAATTCATTCCAAGTTGGAGCATTTCCAAAGTTTCCAAAACATCCCACAAACTCTGTGGGGTAAAGGAAAGTTTCAATTTTGGACCAAAAACTTTTAGCCTAATAACTAATTTGCTTTGGAGCTTTTACAAACCAGCAGTGTGCAGAACACTAGAGTGCATTTGCTCCAACAAATAAAGCACCACATTTTAAGTTACATACCATTCACCTAGATCTGAGTTGGGCTGTGGATGACATTCAAAACGGCACACTGCTGTGTTCTCTCTTGTGCATTGCCAAACAGCAGCACCAGCCAGCGCCCGAGGAAAGCGCACAGCGCTGCCATTTCCTGCAGCGCATGAACTCTTGAACTGCAAGTACTTTACCTTCATCAACAGTCAGGACAGAGGAAAGAGAAAGGCAGCATCAGCTAAAAAAAATGCAAATGCTATAGCTGACAGCATTGCCTAGAAAATGCCTGATCAGAAAGTTCCCTGTGCTTGACAGCACTTTCCTGGAGGGCTGTGGTGAGCCATGAGCAGCCCCGTGCTCCATCACGGAGGTAATTTGCAATTATAGGGCAGCAGCTCCACTGAAACGTCCCCACTCCTGCCGAGCAGTGGGTGCCAAATTGCTACTGGAAATAGCCCCTTTTGATGCCTTAAAGTCCTGGAAATGAAAGGCACTTTCCTGAAAGAAACAGTCTCTGCTTGGCTTTCTGTCCCAGTACCAAGTCCGGTTGCTGCCTACAGNTGGAAATAGCCCCTTTTGATGCCTTAAAGCCCTGGAAATGAAAGGCACTTTCCTGAAAGAAACAGCCTCTGCTTGGCTTTCTGTCCCAGCACCAAACCTGCACTGTGTGCGGGTCCGGTTGCTGCCTACACAGACAGGAATGGACCTTGCGGGACCAGATTTCCTTTGCAGGACTGCACACTCTTGTCTTTGCCAATCGTTCAGTACAAATGTCCACCCAAGCAGGATTTTCCTCATGCCCTAACGCAGCTCTTTGTCTAGAATGCCCGCAGCCTGCCTAATTCTGTATGCACAGGGCTGCAAACTAGACCTTCTGCCAGCTCACATGTTAAAATATCTGATGGAAGCAAACACCGTGTTACAGGGATTCGGATCCACACAAGGACGTGTTCAGCTCCTGGGGCACTAGTACCACATCTGACTCTCCCAGCAAAGCCAATTCACTCTCCCCGTGTGCCAATTCAATTACACTGGCTTACTGGGATTAGCAGACAGTGGTGCTCTCCGCACTGACACAAAAGTTTCCTGCATCCCATTTTCCCTTTTCATGTGCTGCTCCCAGTTCACGTGGCAATGCGCAAGTTCCTTGAACCGTGAGGTTTAAGAGTGCAAAGGGGTGCCGATGCTCACAGCTGCATCATGGGGTTCACCTGCACGGGAGGAAACAGTTTTCCTAAGGGACACAGATGCTGTGCTGGCTCCTGACATTTTGGTGTTCTCCTTCCCAGGGCTGCGTGCGTACCCTACAGAGAGCAAGCCTCAGCTCAGGCAGTTTGATGTGCTGTCAGGGGCCCTGCCCCTGATCTCAGCTGATAATAATAAAAAAAACCCAAAATCTATGGGGCTGATGTGTAGCATTGCTCACTAGAAGGAAGCAACAGTAGCCTGGGAAAACGTACCTGGGAGCTCAGCCCCGAGCTGCAGGCAGGCAAAGTTAGAACTGCTGTCAAAACATGCGAGCTCCCCTTCTGGAACTGTGCTCTGACTAGCTACATCTTGTGAACACGGCTTGTTTCATCCATATTTTCCTGCATATAAATTTGACAGGCAGAAACATTTATTTTATCGGAGCACTAAAAGGCCCTGATGTTCAGTACTGATCTCTGGCATGCTGTAATTTGGCTCCCCCCTTCTGAGGCGACTCTCCCTTCCCACTAAGGACCCTTCAGCAGAACAATGCCGGCATCTCTCGGGTTTCCTAGAAACCTGCTCCAGCAGCACAACACGTATCCCCGCAATCATATTCTCCATTAGCTGTTCTCGGCCACAATGTAAAATGTCCTGTGCCTACCCGTCGGCTTTTAGAGACCGTAGCTGTGGCCATCTATGGGAATTCTGGGCACTTCCCAACCCGCCACCCACAGAACGACCCGGGGGGAGGAGAGTTTTTGTGGAGCGAGAGGAAAGCAAACACTGGTGTGTGTGAAGAGCTGCGGTTGTTGAATATGTCAAGAAAGTAATGTTTGGACTGAGGAAAGCCAAACAGATGTAGCAGAGCTCTGCCAGGAAAGGACAGCTCTGTTACCCAGTTCATGTCTTCCTTAAATCTTCCCCAGCCCAGCTCCCCTCCTGCCTGGGCTGCCTCCCCCAGCCCGCCCGCAGGGACCAGTTCATCCTCCCGGGCACTCTGCCACACTGGTCTGTCCGTGGGCACACAGCCCTTCCCCGCCAGCCACGCATGCTGCCCAGGAACTTCACCTCGGTCCTGCTGGGGTTTGTTTAAACTCTTCAGTCCAGCCCCACCGCACCCTCCCTGTCCTGAGCACTGCTGGCATGAGCTACAGCCCCGTCTTCATGAATGCACTTAGAAATTCACTGACCACTGTCTGTATTGTTTTCAGTCCAGAGCAAAGACATCACCCCACAGTGATGGCCACAAACACAGAGTGGGGATATCTGGGCACAGCTTCCTTCATTTTCTGACTCGCTATTTTGAAAACATGGATACAGTTTCCACTTCTAATTGTTTTTGATAAGTACAATCCATCTTACAATAAAAGTTACTCCTCGTCCCTCTGGCAACTCAGAGCAAATAAAAGGGAAAAACTGAATATCTTTCTTTGAGCCCTAACTATGTTTTTGTTTGAAATGCCGCTGTGGTACCGTATAGCTCTAACCTGCGTTTCCCAGCTGGGCCAGGCCTGCTTTTTTATAGAGAAGTTTTTCCTCAACAAGTTTGCACAACCCAGACTCACTCCTGTTTACATATTTGGTGACATTAACCACTGTAAAGCTGAGAATTGTCCAAAAACTCTTCTAAGTATTAAGTTCCAAGCTTTTCACCTCTACAGTGTTAAATATTTTCAGTTACAAAAATCCAAGTGCTTCCTAGTGTCCATTCCAAACATCAAATATCCAGTAATCCACACTGGAAGAGCTGACGGTGATAAAGGTTGGAAGATTACCAAGGCTGGAAGTTAAAAGTTCAAAAATATTTTCTGTTTTACCCTTTTGGATTATTGTGGAACAAAAAGAAATTTCAAAGCACTGCTGTCTAACGGCACACAAAGCTGGAGTCTCTAATCACCTCTTTGGCGCTGGGATTTCATGGCTCTGTGCGGATGTGCAGGACTCCGAGAGGCACACAGGAGCCGTACCCAAGGGCAGGAAATAAACACACCCATATGCTCATACAACAGAACGCGTAACTCACTATCCAATGCACTTCCCTCCATCTGTTTTCCTTTATTCCAAACCTCCCAGCTGAGTCTGACTACAGCATCTCAGGCAAGCACTGCATGCCTGTGGGCAGCAATCAGGGACACACACAGCTTCATCAGTGCTATCCGCTCTGAAAACCAGCTACTGGACATCCCTCTGCCTTGCTGCCAGGAGTCCTGTTTGTAGGGAAGCAAGCAGGAAGCAAAGCAAGAGGCAAGGGAAGACATTTGGAGCTAGCGACTGCTGAAGATATTTTGCCTGAAAGACGGAGGAGTGGGGCATGGAAGCAGTCACAAGTCCTTAAGTCCTACCCAGCTCTAAGCAAACCCCACACCTGTGTGAGCTCTGGCACAGGGCTGCTGAGGATAAGGGAAAGCAGGGTGCACACAGCTCCTGCGCCCCAGTGCCACCCATTGCCAGTGGCTGGGATGTTTGCTGCTGCAGTGACAAGCAGCCTCCCAGGCACCTCTCTGCACTTCAGAGAAACCAAAGGGCTTCATGCAAAGTGGCACATTCTGACAAACATTTGTTGCTCATCACAATTTTTCCAAATTATTTCTGATCGAATGCTTCCATCAAACAGTTTTGTTGCTGAATGCTGTTCTGTACACCCATTACAAAGAGAATTCCCTAGAAAAAAAGCCTGTCAAACCCTGTTTTCAAGGCAGGCAGCCGACCACATACCTGAGCTGCCAGACTGTCTCAGACGACAGCCAGAAAAGACGAGGGAGAGGAAATGAGATGTCAGCGCCAGGTGTTGGCTCTCGGGCACAGCCAGGAGAAACCAAATCGGCCATTTCTTCCACTCACTCAAGCACCTGCAGGCTCAGGTCTCCCACCGGGGGAAAGCATGCTCTCCTTGCTCTAGAAGGGAGATGGGGGGAGAACTGAGATCTTCTTTCTATTAACAACATACCCAGGATACTGGGCTGTAGGGTCTGAGTCTTCAGACACACACATTTGTTCAGGACACACACATTTGTTCACAACAGCGGCAGGGCTGTTAGGTTTCCTCAAGGGGCAGAACAAAGGAGCAGCCAAACCCGAACAGATTTTTGAAGGATAAAGGCAAGTCTGCCACTCCTCCCAGATGAATTTCAAAGGCCTATTGAGAATAGAGCTGCTGTAAGCAGTTTAACAACGAGTTATTTTGTAATGGTACATACTGGACAAAGTGAGTATCAGAGCAGCTCCCCTGTCCAAATCCATCATCTCTGTTCTGCAGCTGCAGGTCTAGGGCTGAACAGCATTGATTCCTTGAAACACTAGTGAATCACTTTTTCTCCTTTTGAGCAGAGCAGCAGACTGTCCCAGCACAGGGAACGGAAAGGGCACACCCATGACCAGCAATCTTAGGAGCTCGGGTCAGCCAGATACCCCTATGAAGACTGTGGAGTCAAGCAGTGTTGAGTGGTTTCCACATAAGTAAAACACTTGAAAATACAGCTGGTGAGACACAAAATGTGATGCTTTTGGACCATAAGCCACTTCAAAGATGACTTTCCTTCAAAACAAAAGTCTAGAAATTGGCCACTATAAAAAAGGCACAACTGACATTTTACGTGAAGTGAATTCCTGCTGTTAGCTCTTGCAAAATGAAATAATTGTGCCAGACTCCTCTTGGTTTAGGTTTGGGTGGTCTTGGATCAAAACATGGTTATTCATAGCTCCTCACATTCCACAGACCCAGATTCCCAAGTGAAAGTGATGCTGCTGCTTCCTGCTGGTGTGGGCAGGGTAAGAGCTGGGGGCTGTAGCTCTAAGGCCAACAAGATTCAGGCATTGAGAAATATTTGAGTTATATTTCAATTTTACTGGGGTGGGGGTAGAGAAAGTAGGAGCAAACATAACTAATCCCTTATTCCTCGATTTTAGTTTGCTACTGTAATTGAATTTGCCCACAAATGGCAGTGCAACCATTCCCTCTGCACACTGCAACGGAGGTAGGGAAAGCAGTCAAAACAAGAGGTTCCCCTGCTTTAGCAATCTGCTAATCCCCACGTTTCCATGACGAATATGGAAATGGCTGATTATAGCCACAAATTTGGTCTGCAGACTGTAAAAACACATGAAAAATTCTATTTCTGCAAATAGTTGAAAGTGGAGATGCATTTGTGTGTGTGTGCATTGTCTGCTGTGCTGGCCCTCTGCCTTTTAGCCTTGTTGTGGTTTTGGTTTTTTTTCACTAATTCATTTATCGTTTTATTGCTTATGTTTGCTGGAGGATATACAAGTAACTATAAATTCTCAAGTCTATCTTGATCTTGTACCAAGCGCTAACTGCTAATGTACTAAGAGAGCACCAAACACTCCTCTCGGCTTCACTGACGTTTGGTCAGTACCGAGCTCTCACAGTTTCCCCCGTTCCCAGTACCCCCAAGCCCTTAGATATTTAGGGGTTTTAAAGTGACAGTAATCCCACATCTCACAGATGCTCCATTTGCTCAATATTCCTCATGGCCCCTCAGTAAGTCCCCAGCTCCCCTGTACTGGGGAGCCCAGCCCCAGACATGGCACTCTGGTTGTCTCCCCAGTGCTGGGCAGAGGAGGAGCATCACCTCCCGTGAGCTGCTGGAGATACTCTGCCCAGCGCAGCCTGGGAGGATGCTGGCCGCCTCTGCTGTGGGGACACATTGCTAGCTCACAGTCACCTTCTCAGTCACCTGGGCCTCGGCTTGGCTCCACCAGGACCCCAGGAGTGCTGGTCTGACATACGAGCAAACCAAACGTGGCAGGAAGAGGTACTGTCCATCACTAGGCCAACTCAGAATGCTGGAAAAGGCAGACAAGAAGAATCCCAACAGTGAATGAAGTTAAAATTGAGGAGATCAGAGGAAGTAATTCCTAATAAAATGTACAAATCACCTGTGGAAGTGCCCTGAGCCACCTCCGAAGCAAACAGCACAAATCTCATAGACTATCCAGGGACACTCTAGCAAACAGAGAAAGCTTCTGCAGCTTTACTGATGGGATTGTAAATCTAAGAAGTAGAAATCTTTGTCCCATGGGACATGGCATGTGGCTCATAACCTGCCTAGACAAAATGCCCATTTATATGGGCTTAACTTTTCACATTCAAGCCAAACAAATGATGATCTAATCTACAAACCAACAACACTGTCCATTCCCAGAGAAAAAGTCCTGCAATTGATGGACCCCTGCTCTCAACTTTAAGGCACCTTCTGTGCTACCTCTGCCTTTACAGATTCAGGATCCCAAATTACATTAAAACAAGGAATTAAATCTTGTACTCTTGAACAGTGCTACAATATATCCTCCAGCATTGCTGCTCACATCTGGAATAACCGAACCAGCCACCAGTCCCACTGCCATCGCCCCAGACCCAGCCAGAGTGGGGTGTGAGGGGGAGCAGCACAAGCAGAGCTGGGTCCTGCACTGAGGGTGCACAGGTTCAGTGGGGCCACTGGAGCCCTCTCTGCCAGGATCCACCACTTACTGACGTTAACCCACCTCTGGACACTCCTCACTTTAGACATGACCTGCTTATTTTACCATCTCTTAAAACAAATACACATGGATGGTTTATGCTTTTAGTTTATTACACCAAAGATACACAGCTTCAGATACATGTGTGAGCTGCTTAGCTAGAAGAGGCCATATAAATTATCTTCAAACTGCTTGGAAGAGCATGTATTTTACCAAGATGACTGGGTATTTGCAGAGGTGTGGATCTACCCCTTATAACTGTTTCATCAAGCCCTCGTTTCAGCAGCAGTACTTAACTCCTACATAAAACCTTAACTATTCAAATAAACACAGAGATAAACATAATAAAAAAATAAACACAATAATAGTGGATGATAATCTAATAATAAAATAGATAATAAACACTTTACTTAATAGAGGATAGAAACAGAAACATCAAAAGAAGCAGTTACACCCCAGAGCCATTAACAAAGTGCCCTCTGGAAGAGAAGGCACCCCCACAGTGGGTGGCATCGATGACCACGCAGCCAGCACTGGGACAAGTGACCCTTCTCCTCTGCTCAGCACTTGTGCAAGCACATCTAGAGTGCCGGGGCCAGGTTTGGGCTCCCCAGTACAAGACAGACACAGATACACTGGAGCATGGTCCAGCAGAGGCCACCAGGATGGCCAGGGGCTGGAGGAGATGCTGAGGGAACAGGTGAGCAACACCAAGGAGGACATCACGTAGTGGTGATTGACTTCTACTATTTAGCTCACCGACAAAGAACAATTTCAGACTGTATTCAAGCCCGACACATCCTAGTGTTTCATGGCTGACGAGGTGAAGTGCTCACAGCCAGTGTAACACACACCAAGCAGCCCACAGGCACTTGCAGCAGACATGCTTCCACCACTCCTGGCTGGAGATCTGGGGGATCCTCCGGGCATCGCTCTAGAGGAGCATCTGCAGCTGGCTGAAGTCAGCCAACACCAGCAGCGTTATTTTGTAATGCTCTTTCCTGCCAGGTAAATAGTGACTAAAAGGTGTAAAATTCTGTACTGGCTTTGAAAATAGCCAAGAAAATCAAAGGAATTTCTTCCAACTTGCTCTCTCCAACTGGGTGTCCTACTAACCAGCAACACCACATGGATAACGCACCAGAGCCAAGAGGAGATAACGCTGGGAACACAAGTTTTGATAAATATAGCTGAACAACCACTGCCAGCAGGCATCAGGAAGACTGAATCCCACTGTAAATGTTCAAATGTGTGACCAGATGCTGGAGTTTTGCTGCTCATGAACTCTAACACAAAACAATTTCTTCCATCCACTAGAGAGCTGAGCCAATTGTAAGCCAACAAAGTAGTAGAGATCAGATACACTCAGCTGAAAATTATCTACATTTACTGGAAATCAGATCCAGCTCTCGGGCTTCTGGCAGGCACATAAGACACCCCTTGGTGTCACAGCAGCCACCATGCCCAGCGCATGGTGTTCACACACAGTACTTTGCAGTGCCTAAAGGCGACTCACAGCTTCACGTGTGACTCAATGCTCAATGACGGTTATGCTTGCATTTTAGATCATATCATACACATCCAAGACAACTGTATAATTCTGCTTGCATTATAATAATAACGCAGAAAGGTGAACTGTAAACCATGTATACACACTCTAAAATTTTACCCTACCCCACCTGTCTTGTACCAGGAACACAGAATTTCACACTTGGTCACAAACTTGCCACAATCAAATCCCCTGCACTCCCCATTTCTCTTTAGAGTGACTACTTGATGTTTGATATTTCCTATGACAATTTTTAATTTAAATTGCTAGAAAACCCATACCAAGCTGCAATTCAAACGTGTATATATATATATATGAACTGAGCAACAGATCCAGAGGAAACAGAGACCTACCCTAGAAATACCAAGAGACTGTTAAATGCAGAGGTTCTGGCAGAGAATGTTTCCAAACAGCAGAAAGATTTACCCAAGTTACAGAATCTTTGTTTTCTAAACAATCTTATTCTGTATGGTATGGACGTGCCACAGACAGTGCTTTCAACTTTCTGCTCAGCAGCACCCTGGAATTTTTGAATTAACCCTGAAGGAAACGGAGCAAATCTCAAGCAAACACTACACAAACCTTACCTCCTGAAAAATCAGCATTTCACAGCCAATGTTTATGGATTTAAGGAATAAAATCCCTGGGATTGCTGCTTGCTTTCTCATTTTTCATCTTCTCCTCCCCTTCTTTATGAAAACATCCTATTTTTTCCCCTCTTGATAATCTTTATAATATAAACACACATCATTAGTCCTGCACACTTGGTGTTAGATTACTGAATATGCAACACTGCCTCTAACAATACTTTCTGAAAAAAGAAACCACAAGGTATTAGGAAGAATTTGCTGTGTATCTACATTTTATTCCCTCCTCACAGGGTTTCCAAAGCATGGGATTTGGGAATAAACAGGTCTCTTCTGCAAGTGCTCTGCATATGGAGCCACTGAGTTTCTCCTCCTCACACACACCTGTACGAAGGATTACAGTATTTCAGATGCTTTTCACCCCCCCAGCCCCTCCATGGCAATTTCCCCGTGCCCACACGTTTCCTCCACCACCTTGCATCCCACTCTCCTCTGCAAATTACACCCCACATAAACATTGCTGGGTTCCTTGCAAGTGGCACATGTTCATTTTCTCCTCCCTTCCCAATACAAATTTCTCTCCTAGCAAATATACAGAAGGGTCAGGAAAAGCAAAACAGGAGGTCTTACCTTTTGATGGTCTTCTTTGTTTCGTTTGTAGAGAAGAGAACGTACCCATTACAGCTCCCATTGCAAAAGCTACTTGTGAGTTTTTGGGGAGGATTTATTTTGGCTGGGGTTTTTTTTTATTCTTCTCACCCCACCCCCCACCGCCAGTGAACAAAATCTATGTGAAATGCTCCCAAGAACAAAACAAAACAGAGTAAGTCAAGAGAAAAAAGAAAAGAAGAAAGGAGGAGGGAAAAAAGCAAAGCACTGCAGCTCAGCGTTCAGCAAGCCTTAAGCTTTGAGGTTTTTTTTTTTTAAAGTCAACACACATGCACTGACTCACAGCCGGCTGCACTGTTATTATTCAAAACAGCTCCCCATCAAAATTTAAATGCTAGGTAGATTCCCTCAGACCAGAGCTGGCAGCAGATGCATCAAAATATTTACTGGAGCACAGCCACATAAACACACAGGCTAATTCTTCCTCCCGTTCCCTTACGGCTCCAACCAGCAGCCTGTAGGTCTAGCGAGGGAGCAGCAGCGCATCTCTCCCAGTGAATACTAAACTGGAGTCCTGTAGGTACGCCGAGGGTCGCCGGGGAGGCCAGGGCTTTGGGCTGGGTACCAATTCGGCATGAATGGAAATCTTCTGAGTGGGAAACGATAGTGAGCGAGGCACCAAAGCCCCAGCTGCGCGGGCTGCGTGCTCCTGCTAATTAAGAGTCTGACAGAAAGGTAGGAAGCAGCAATCTCTAACAGTCTTTTCAAGCAGAAAAGTCAGGGGAAACCAGAAAATTTCACCACAATCCTTTTCCTTCGCATCCTTTCTCACGCACCAGAAGCACGTGCAAGACTGTTGTTAATAACTTATTTTTCTGCAAAGTATGTACGTGCAAATCCTTTTTAAGGACATCAAAATAACAAACTGTTGAAACCAGATTCTGCAAACATCCAGTAGCTCTGAGGAGGTAGGACAGTTCCCAGCATTTTGCTCAGCTCTGTCATATTTCAAAAAATCAGCTGCTCATCTTGTTATGTTTGCTCAGAAGGCAAAATAGCAAGTGCTAAGGTGCAGAAAGAGTTAACTATACTGAGGCAGCCATCAGAACCCAAATTAATTTGCTATTTGCACATGGTGACCGGGATTAGGGCAGCATCTGTGCAAATACTGTATTTGTGTGAAGAAATTCATTCCTACACCAGAGACCAAAGCACCTTGTCTCAACAGGTTTCCCCAGTTTTCCTCTAACTTCACAGTGAAGATTTCACCAAGCACAGCACGGGTGTCCCTGGAGAAAAGCCCCACGTTCCCTACTGCTCACACACTGCCAGTAATGCCGGCTTTGCACACACAGGTGTATTGGCATCCCTAGTGTATACCAGCAAAGAGCTTTCAATCAGTTGCTAGTTGCAAAAGGCATTGCAAAAAAATAATTTGCTTTTTGGTTTGTTTTTTTTTCTTGTTTTACAACTCAAAACACAGCAATTGAACTCCCTCTGAGGAACGTCTGAGGCAAGGCCGTGTTTAGATACCAAAGACTTGAAATGAAACCTATCAGTTTGCAGGAAGGTGCAAAGTGCTCGAGGCTTGGGGCACACAGTGCTGCCATTGTCATCATGGGGGAGCCCATCCTGGCTTGTGCAACACTCCCCATCTCCCCCAGATTCCTCCCCCAGGCTGCGGTCCCACAGCCCCTGGACTAACAGGCTTCTCCAGCATCCCTCAGACTGAGGTGATCTCCGCAAGGCACTGAAAAGCTGTACGAGATTCTTAAGCTCTTTTTTTTATTTAAATATTTATAGCTCTTTTATGAATATTTTATTTATGTTTACACACTGAAATATTAGACAGGCTACAGTGCGCGTGTGGGAAGCCACCGCTCCTGGGGTTCGTGCACACAACAGAGGCTGGATGGAGAGTGGCCAGACGCCACGGCAGGTGTGCCCTCACCTAACACTGGTGCTTCATGCCACAGTTCCCAAGATGAGAAATCAGCAGGTGAGGATGGGCCTGGACATCTCACTTCTCATGCAAACAGGGAGCAAAGAGGGTTTGCACCCCCTTTGCCACCTCAGTGACACATCACTGCCCTTACTGGCCACAGGTGCCATGTCAGAGCCTCCACGGGTCCTGGGGAAGGAGTTGTGCTCCTGCACCTGAGCAGTCACCCCGGATCAGGATGCCAGCAGTGGGTAAGGGCTGCGGTGACCCTGCCTCCCCGCAGCAGGAGGTCCCAGTGCCATCTCTGGACTCCTCTGTTGGCATCAGCTAAAAGCATCCTACCACCAAAAGCAACGGCTGCCAGGGGGATGCTGTGCTCCCCTATCCTCTGTTCCTAGGCATGATATCTCCAAGATGTCAAAAATGGAAACTTCCTCAGTCTAGGCAAAGCTGTTGCTCGCAGAAGTCAATAAGCTGCAGCTCCTGTCACATCAACCACTTGCAAAGCCACACGTCAGTTGACTCATGCACTGGGAAAATCAGCATTATATACCTAAAAGCTCCAAAGTAAATGGTTGCAAAGAACTGCACATATTACCATAGAATCGTTTAGGTTGGAAAAGACCTTTAAGATCATCGAGTTCAACCATTAACCTAACACTGTCAAGTCCACCACTAAACCAGGTCCCTAAGTGCCACATTTACAGTCTTTTAAATAGCTCCAGGGATGGTGACTCAACCACTTCCCTGGGCAGCCTGTTCCAATGCTTAACAACCCTTTCAGTGAAGAAATTTTCCTTAATATCCAATCTAAACCTCCCCTGGCGCAAACTGAAACCATTTCCTCTCATCCTGTCACTTGTTACTTGGGAAAAGAGACCAACACCCACCTTGCTACAACCTCCTTCCAGCAAAAAGCACCTAGAAAGTAGCTGGCTTCAGGATTCCTTATATCAGCTGGATCCCAGCCATGCAGAAAGAGCTTGGCCCAGCAGCGACAGATTAGGCTGCCCATATGGTGAGATACCCTAGAAAAAAGTAATTTTGGAAGATAAAATTGCACCCCTGATGCTGCACTGTTGTTTACTTGAAACAGCATAGTATATGAAGGCGGAGGGCAAATGTGAATATTCGGTTTTCTTTGAAACTTGAAAGAAAAAAAGATTTGTCTTGGCTGGAAACCAGTATTGACAGATCTGTATGAAATCATGGGGATAAATGGTTATACGCATTTTTGTTCGCATGACTCAAATATACAAGATTGGGGACAAGAGGAGGGCCCATGCCTGTGTCTGGGCAGACAGGCACAGAATCCCAGATCACCAGTTCAGAAGCGGTTGCTTTCTCTCACAGTTGAAAATTAAGACCTCAGAGGAACAGAAGCGTCGTAAACACTAATGAATTAGGGTATTCGCCACAGCAGGAATTTGCCACATTCTCTTTCCCCAAAGGTGACCATCTGAATTTATCAGCCTAAGAGGTGACAGTTGAGACATAAGTGCATTTAATAAGGATCTGGGAGACTTTGAAACATCAGAGCAAAGTAGACAAGACATTGGCAGTGATGTAGGTGCTTATTTGTTGGGTGTAGCCAGAAGGTTTGCTCAGAATAAGTAGTTCATTATTTATAATAAATGAAAATATAGCATCTTCAAGCAGGGAGCTGTATCACTGGCTAGCTGATATTACTATGGGATGGAAATCTCCTGTGAGCAAGGTCACAGGGATGGATACAACTCCACTACCTAATGCAGGATCAGGTCCTCTTCCCACTGAAGACAACAACTGGTGCCAAATGTAGACAGACCATGCTTGCATTAAATCTATCCTGAACTACGCAATTCTGGTATTTTTGTGGGTATACACAGGAAAGGAGAGGGGGAGGCTGGTTTTTTCATCATGCAGAAATGGGGACCATTTCCAGGAGAAAACGCCCTCCCTCAGCACAGTACCTCGGGATGTAATCTCCGATTTATCAGCCATCCTCTCCTACAAGGCAGAGCTGGCAACATCGATCTGTGGGACTAGCAAGGGAATGCCTCACACATATCCAGTCCAGTTTTAAAACTTAGGACACTGGTGAAATTAATTCAGGCGATTTTTTTTTTTTTTCCCAAAGCACAGCAATGAGCATTTGCATAATTGAACACAAATAAAACCTGAAAACTGCCTGTTTATAACAAGCGCTTGTCATTCACTCTGTATTTATCAGCTTCGAGTGGTTCCAGGTAGGCTCTGCTTTAAGAAGCCTAACTAGAGCTAGAAGTGACTGATTCCTGTGCCCTTCTGGGTATTTTAGGAATGAGACCTAGGCAGCATTGGACACAGTTTCTTTCTACATGCTTAAAGACTAAGGGAATTTCATTTTTCATATTGTAGTAACTAACACTGGTTTCAGGGAAGCATTTGCTATTTACCCAAGAAGGAGTACTTCACTATAAGGCAGAGGTGACTTTCTGTTCACCTGAGCAGCTACTCTATTTCTTGAGGCTGAATGTAAACTGAGTCCTTCCGACAAGCAACTGAGAGCTGGGATGATGCCACATGGCACTAGTACAGCAGTGCCAGGGCTCCTGCTCTCAGCTGTGCCCACTCAACTGCTGCCTGGCCAGATGTTCCTAACTGGGACCCACCGACACCAGCCCAGTTACCGCTCAGTGCTCTGGCACAAAACTGCCTCCAGCCATGGTGACAAGCTGAGTCGCCCCAGCAGCACAAACACAGTTGCCCCTGCGATTCTCTGGGCATGGATTCCTCCACGAGGGATGACAGCCGGGGGGAGCGGCAGACATGCATTTTGCACCAACCGCACAGGCACTGCCATGGCAGAGCCCCTGCAGCAGCTGCCCGTGCACCACGATTGCTGCCACAGGCTCTTGCCCTCTCTTCCAGCTCACTCTGATTTCAAGCAGGTCATGAGACACTAAGAGTTGGCTATCCAGGAGGGGGGAAAAAAATAAAAATCAAAAGCAAGAAGGAAAATGTTCTTTTTCTGAGAGAATGAAATGAGAGGTTCTGTTGCTTAGCAAATTTTTAACCAGTTGCTGTCCTCAGATGTCTGTGCCAGACCATCCTCTGCCAAGCGCTTCGCCCGACCCTAAGGCCAAGGCTCCACAGGAGAGCTGGCAGGAGCCTTTCTGAGCCATGACTTGCCTGATTGCTGGAGTCACTGCTCGTTTGGGGGAGGAGTTACAGAGAGCACATCCATCCCACCATGCCAGAGCACTCCAGACCTTCCCCCAGTGTCACTGAAGGACTCATCCTTCAGGTCGCCTCGGTGCTGAGGCTCCAAGCAGCAGCACTCCACAGTCACAGACCAGCTAAGGAAGACGGAGGTGCAAAAGCCTGGTAGGAAAAGAATAAACATAGCTCAAGCTGGACTCTGAAGAGAAGAGAGAGAAACCATCACAACTACATGCACAGAGCTTGAGATACTGACAAGCCTCCATAGCACAGCACCCCCGGACTGAACCCGCAGGACTCCCAGGAGCAGGAGAAAGGCGAGTGCACCGTTTCTCTTGCAGTAGTAGTCATCATTTTCCTTTATTTCTCTGTTATTAATAAAAATAATTATTTTATTAGACTGCTAACGTTTCAGTTACACTAACCAGTACATTTAAGGTGTGTTTCTTTGCTAAAAATATATATTAAGTTATTGAAATTGTCCCAGTTGAAAGCAGGAAAGAAGACAGCTAAGAAAAGTCCACGTACTGAACATGTACAGCCACCCCAAAAAACCACAGGGATAAACTGAAGCAGCATGGCACAACCTCCTCTGCCACTGGAAACCAGCTAGACCCCAGAGAGAACAAGATGAGGCAGATTTTTTGCCGGTCTATACCTGTAAAAAGTGTTTGGGGATCTTTGTGGGCCATCATTTACCTTTTTATCAATGTAAGAACGTATCGGGTCTTCCTACTCTAGATTTTCACAAAGTCAGAATTTACCACACAGGTATTTTTTTTCCAGCACCTATTTTTGGGAAGTATTTCTTCCAAAAAAGGCAACAACACACAAGAGCCTAATTTCATCCTCTTCTTCTCCACTCATGAGCCTTTATAATAAAATGAGGATGTTTTCAAAGACATCTTTTGCTCTCTGTAAGGACAAGGTAGCAGAACAGAAGCTATTAAAAGATGCATTACTGCACCTCTGTAGCCCCAAAGCAAATTCTCATGCTAGCCAGCTTTGCCAGATCTCAAAAGCTAGAGGTCCTCCCTTCCATTTTGATGGAAATATATTTTTCATGACGTTAAAGACAGTGAATAGTAAAGCTGAGAAACCAGATGGAATAGATGAGGCTTAAAGCTTGGGGTTAATCTGGATTTTCATGTAAATAGTCAGTGACAATACTGAAGTGTTGGAAAGCCACTTGCTTTCCAGTCTATAGCAAAGCGAGCTATGCAAACCAAACAAAATTAATGCAGTGGTCACTTAATGCCACCAAACAGGATTAGAAAAGCTAGGTGCTGAAGTCTGAGCAATAAGGAGTGCTCCTCTTCTTTAACATATTGAGCAGGAGAATGGAGCCAGCATTTTGCATCCTGTTGTTCAGAGCCAGCAGTCAAGCAACAGTCTCCTGAAATTGAGATCAGATGTGTTGGCTCTGCTCTGGCCTCTCTTCTTGCACATAACAAAACGGATCACCACTGAAGCTGCCCATAGGTATGCACAGACATTTATGTTTGTGTACTTAAAGGAAATAAAAAGAAAAAAAAAAACCCAAGGTGTTGTTTGGCCTATATGAGGCAGCATAGTGAGAGCTGAAAATAAAACTACATCACTGTCTGCTGGTTCTTCTCTGTTATTGTAATAAAGCTGGGCACAACTCCACAGAACAGACCTAATGCTTGCCCTAAGGATGTCACACTCCAAAACAGATAGCTGAGAGCTCAGAAAGGGAATATGTCACATTTCTAGTGACAACCTGAACAAAACACGAGGTAGATACTGGTTTATATCTTTGGTTGGAACATTTCTTCTGTAAATAGGGGGAAACTGTTTCCAGATAAAAACTTGAAAGGAGATGAAACCTGGGCAAAATGCTCACCCAATGGATGGCACGGAAAAATAGCCGATGGCGGGAGAGGAGGGATGCTGTGGGAGCACTGGGTGGGGTCATCCTGGCACGCTGCTGCCAGAGGAGGGAGCGAATGCCAACAGACAGGCAGCAGCACACTGTGAAAAGGTGACAACAAGGAACCAGGCAGAAGGTGAGAGAGCCAGGAGACAATCAGAAAAGACTAACGGCATTGGTGTGCCGAAATAAAAAGGAAGGTGGTGAACAACACGAATCCGGTGAAGGGATGGAGCCCAGCAAAGGCCAGGAAGCAGGAACAGGAAACGGCTGCACTGCTCCCCAGAACACACAGCTTCGGCAAGGAAACTGGCAGTAAGAGGTGGGGTATGGCCACAGGGAAACAGAAAAACTGGAAGAATTTTGTAACAGCATGCATTCTGGGAAGGCAAGAAGGACAGTGGCCAGTCCTGAAACCAGGCTGTGGAGCCGGAGCACTCAGAGAAAAAGCATGTCTGGCACAGCCAAGGGTGCCTGGGAAGAAGCTGCACGCAGAGAAATCGAGAACTGCAACCTTTTGTGCTTAGGATGCCATTACAGTAGTGCCTGAGGAGGAAAAATCTCACTTTTCAGTGATGAAAAACATCTATTATCCCATGAAATCTGTTTGAACGTTGTGCCAAGTGAAGTCTTGCCTTTCAAAATTATAAAATCCATACATGAGAAATTTCAAGGTGGCTTGAAGCAGAAAACGCTAAGGAATATTAGCCAGAGAAATATCAGGCCATAGAGAAAGCTGAGAAGCAGGACACCACTGCTGCACTGTGGCAACCACAGCAAAAAGAATTCATGTCACGTCAAAAGTGGCACATGGATGTGAATATAACACGTTAAGGCATCTCTCACATACCAAACAAGAAGAAGGCTTTTGAAGGGAATTTTGGCAGTCAGTGGTAATGGCAGATCCTGAAAGCCTTTTCCCTTTGCAGGAAGAGATGTTGGGGCAGAGCTACTGCATCACGCCGTGTCCCACAAAGCCTGCCTGAGACTGGCCTGTGTAAGAGGAACACGGTAACCTGGCTGCAGGTAGGCACGCAGTCCCGGTCCCTGTGATGGCACCGACAGCAGCAGCGGCAATATTCACAAAATAGACACCTGGCTGCCAGAAACACCACAGGGAACATCATGCAGCCAACACCGAGTACCAGGTGCACACACAAACCCAAAGCTCAAACCGCCTTTTATCTTAACACGTGAGCCCTCCTACAGCATCCACAGCCCCCAGGAACGTTACAGAGGAAGCGTACAGCTACATTAACGGGCTCAGAGTGACATCTATTGCGAACCAACACAGAAAAATATCCCAGGGAAACGTGTCTTGGCCATGTGCATGGTGACAAGGACATCTCTCCCAACAGCTGGGACAGGCAGCGCCGAAGTGTGGCTTGGCATGTACTCGCTCCCTCACTCACACACCCAGCGTCAGCTCGACACTGTTTGAATTTACAAACTGAGCGACAGACAGGAATCAATGGTGTTTTGTTCCCGGAAGCGTTAAAGAGAATATGTCAAAACTATACAGAGAATGTGAACAATAAATGTCAGTCCAGGTTAACAGCCAGTTTCTTTTCTGTCTTGTGATAACGGTCAGAAAGACCTAATTGAAAAAGAAAAAGCAATTTTTAATGACTCCGTATTTCCATGGATGGCTGATAAATTGACTCCAAACAACTCTATAGCCAGTGAGTTCTCTTTAGGGAGGAGAAGAGAGTGGAGAAGACATTCAGGTGATCTTGGATCTCTCCTTTCCTTTTGCTCTAGTGCAATTCAAAGAAACGTGCTAAACTAACCCCATAGAATTCAGGTCACTGAACAGATGCACATACCGCTGGGTAACTAACGGGCAGAGTTAACCAGATATTTTTGATTCGCATTTCACTTCTTGCCACAGGGTCTTGCAAAAGAGAACAAGAGCAGCCATTAGACACCCCCAGGTAAGTTCAGCTCATGTCAAGTTAAATCACATCAGGTGAAAAACATGCTAAATAAGAGGCCATTCTGTTTGTACAGTGGTATTGCTTCACTCCAAACATGCCAGGAATGCATGCCAGGCATGGATGCTCACCTGGCCAGGTCCTGCTAGAAAAGTCAGAATTTTTAGTTTTCTAATCATTAATGGCATCACACTCCAACTGAAATGACGTACGACATTCATTTCATAATTTTCAAAATAAGCACAACTTTCTTAATGAAGATTCATGATTTTGTGCTTATGTTCTATGCTATAATCTTTCCTACTGGAATAAAACTGATAGGATTATTCCACTAAAATGTTTGCTGTTTGAAGCTGGATAAAACAATACATTAGAAAGGAGATTAGCTTGGCAAGTTTCATTAAGATAAGGTAAGCACCAACACCTCATAAACTCATCATATCCTGCACACCGAACAGCCAGGTTTATGTCTCTCTGAATTTTCCGTCCTGCAAACACACGTCTTCTGATGCTCTGCCTGAACAACCTGCCTGCAGTAAATGCAGTTTGGTTTTGATACAAAGGTACCCTGCAGTACATTAGCATCTGTCTAGCACACTGCCTGGGAATATTTTGATTTGTTGTTAGAGTGTATTGAACCACATTACTTTTGTGTAAGATGGAGCAGAATCTTTGCTGCAGACTGGAGATAAACAGGCTTTGAAGTTAAGATGTGGCACCTGCGCTGAATACCCAACCGACACCAGATTGTGTCCGATACCTTGCTACAGCTACAGCAATCCCAGACCCAGGCAAGCTTAGGAACAAATGTCAGATGTGAGCAGGGCAGTGGCTTACCAGTATCTATTCAAACAATCACGAGGAATCACACCGTCCCTATGGAAACCTCGAGGTCTGTGACATGTGCTGTGACTACTGCCAGCAGTTAATATACTAAAGTCATTCACCAGATTAAAATGAAGATTAAACTGCACCAGAAAGATCATACTCCAGATTACAAATATGAGTAAATTAAGCGGGATTGGGGATGACTAAGAAAGTAGTGTAATAATGTGATCTTTAAATTGAAACCTCCTTATCACGGGACCTACAGGACAAAATAAAGTTTGTTCTACAGTGAGTCTCACTGTGGAAAAAAAAAAAAAGAAAAATCACGTAGCTGAATATTGCTGAGATTTTCAATAAATGTTTTCAGGATTGATGAAATCCTGAAATCGTAAGAGGAACCAAATCCTGCCTTCCTTTGACCAAAGGAAAAGAGCTTTTTTTTTTTTCCTTTTTGAAACAAAGGTTTGGCAAATCTGTTTCTTAAGCAGCTAGTTTTAAACTTTTTTCAGTTGCATTATTACATGGCAGAGGTACATAGAAGTACAAAGACATGATGGGAAAAATCCATTGCTAAGGCACTCAAAAATCTTTACAAATTTGGAGATCTCTGCATTTTGCAGAGAAACACTTGTTTTGGGGAACAAGCACAGTGTCCCTGTAATGTGTTTCTCTTGGCAGTACCAGTGAGTATTTCCATCTATAACTCCATCTTAACTTCGTTTACGTGAGGGAACTCGCATTAAGGCCGCAGCAGATGAAGAATGGTTCCAATAACAGGGTTATATGCCATTCCTAGAGTGCTAGCTGGTGGACTGAATTATTATTATTGCAATTATATAACAACTTCCATCTTGACGCTGAAGTGCTTCCCAAATCATATCATTGGTGATAGTTATTTTCAAATTCTGTCCAATACACCAATCCAAATACTCTCTGGAGTTATTAACTAATTAAAAATATTCTGTTTCAAGAGGTAGCAACGGCAGGGTGGAGACAGCTCCGAGACAAACTGCAGCACTGCCTCCATTGCTGGCAGCACACTGGTGTGTGCAACAACCCCAACTAAAGCACATGGACCCCAAACTCAAATGCAGATATTCAGGTCAGAATATCTATATTATTTTTAATTTACCCAGCTGAGGTATCTTCAGAAGCGAAAGTGCGAGTTGACCAAGCCACGCTGGCAGAGCACAACTTCTCTTGGCCGCAGAAGGGCTGCAGAGAGGCAGTGTCCCTGCAGCGCTGCCAGGGCCAAACCGGCAGCAGGATAAAGGATCAGCACACTGTGCCACTTAGGAAACCCTGCCACAGATACAGCTGTAAAAAAATGCTAATAAAGTAATTCTTTGTTCCTGCTCTGGGTATCAGAGCGCTCCAGGATCATAAATCCGAGACTCACCTAACCACCTACAATAAAACACCTCCCAGGAGGCACTGCCCTTTCCTGGCCGTGCAGTATGGGCCTGGCAATCCAAACAAAACACTGTCCGGTAATAGATAGGAGTTATTTCCAGTGACACGGGAAGGGAAGGAAAAAATAAAAGGGGAAAAGTGTTCCCTGTTGCAGCAGGATTGGCCCAATTCTACCAGACCACATTCTGAGGAAAGCCACAATGACAATTATAAAAACTGCTGAAGTCTGAGCAGGTGTTACACCAAAGTTGAGCATATGCTGTATTTTTTTTGGCATGAATCCTCAACGTTCACTCTAAATATACATTTGTAGGTAACAAAATGATCTTGTAAGTCTCCTAGATAGTTTTCTCCTTGCTGCCATTTACACAAAGATAAAAACTCAGATCCCAATCTGAAATTTAGAGTATGCTTTGCCAAATACTTAAGATATATCTGAACACATGTATAGCCATTGGACGGGACATAGAAAAATACACGCATATGCACAGCTGCAGGCTTACCCTCTTAAACAGGGTTTTTGCACAGATGCTCATAGCACGGACAGCGAACACACAGGTCTGCTTACAGGTTTACATCTCCACAGTGCTGCATAACGGATATACACAGTTAGTTCCTAGGCCAAAATGCCCAAATGAGCTATCTGCAACTTAAAAATGAATTTAACGTTTAACCTAAGTATCCTGGGATCTGAATGATGTCTAGATCCCGAGAATGGTTCTTTCAGCACTAAGCTGCTACAGAAGAAGTGCTAGTGTCAGGGCTAAGCCTGACCTATTGCTGACGTTCTCCATTTGAAATAAGAGCCAAGTCCAGAGGGGCTGTTCCACCCATCTCTGCTTTGCCTATCAGCTCAACAGGATGGAGGTCATAAAACTACAACATGATACATTTTGCAGCAGCAGAAAAAAAAAATTAAAATGGGTGATGAAAGCATTCCTCCTAATTTAATTTCTTTTCATGTTGGCAAACACGCAAACCTTCCTGGCTGCAAATCCGTGCAGGTTGGAGAACTGATGCACCATAAATCTAAACCATTGGAACTCATGTTCAGGTTGTTATACAGCCATTCAAAACCTATTTCCCCATTGTTTCTTGATTACAGATATTTGTTAAAATTATTTTTCATACCTTCCTGTCACAGGCAAAATAGCTGTGCCTAGCATTTAAATTACAGCATTCAACAACCTTGCTTATGCTAATCAATACTAAATATACGAACAAGGCACGGATTAGCATAGCATAAGTATTCACACATGAAAGTGACTGGCCCAGACAGAAGCAAAAGGGATCATCAGCAGCACACGCATTTGAAATTGTTCCATCAGAACACCCAATCCAACATTCGTAACATTTTAAAAGGGATGGCATAGATAAAATGTGCTGTGTCATAGATGAACTTGAAAAAGAGCTCACTGCTTTGGTGCTGAGCCGAAAATCTCTCTATCAGATGCATTTACAGAAATTCATAGGCAGTGAAGGTAGAGATTAATGATTGCTGAGAAAAGTTGTTTTCCACAAAGAGCTTACACGCCCTGTCCTGCAAGATGCTGACCACAGCTCCGAAGCTGGGAAAGGAAGGGGCCCACTCTAGAAAGCAAACTCCAGAAGTGAACAAACCATTACAAGCAACAAACCTGAAATCATTTTAGATAAATTCTACTCACCAATAAATGTCTCCACATTTCACATTCACCAATACCAAATCTTTTGTCGTTTACTAATCAGGATCGAAATATCTGACACACTCTTTATCTTGTGCTCAGTCTAGAGGATGAGGTCTAACACCACCTCACGTCCGTACTCCTGGGGTTTACTGTGCCTAGCTGCGCTCTAAGGTCAGGCAGCAATAAAACTGGAATTCAACACGTACCAAAGGCAGGTGAAAGGAGCACGGGACTGAGCTGCAGGGCATCACCTAGGAGGATGAGCAAGATAAACAGAACACCCAACAGGCTTGTTAAAGCCGGGCTTTGCCTTTAGTCTCTCACAATCAGGCTTGCCCACAAATGGTAACAGCACTTTAAATACTGAATTGGGGCAGGGAGAGTGAGTGCACATAGAGAATGAAAGGAAAAAGAGGAGAGGAGGATTAAACAAAAAAAAAAAATAAAATCTTTCTTTTTGAAATTATGTGACCCTTGGCCCACTTGAAGTTGATTAAGGATGACTTCATGAAAGTGGTCTTACTGGAGTGCTGGGAAGGATCACAGGCTCCTTACATTTTGGCTGATCCTGGGTGGGTGTCATTTCCTCCAGCATCTTCTCCCTTCCTCAGGGCAAGTTTCTATCGTTCTGGCATCTGACCTCCACCTTGCCAGGTGAGCATGAGGTTGAGAATTCATCAAACTCCTCTGAGAAATGTCTGCTGCTTTTGTCAATAAATTGCTTCTTGAAGCCCTGCTGAATTTTTCAGTGACCTCTTGTTCCTTTTGTACCTGAAAAATTTCAAGTCCTTTAACTTTTCCTGCAGTCTTCTTTTCCCCCTTCAGCTTTGCTGTGCAGTCTTCTCCTGCACTGTGCTCCGTGTTGTTCTTTGATCTTCTGTTCCTTCTTTTGTAATTACACCTGGTGCCTCCACTCACCCGAACCTTTCTGAGGCTGTTTTGGAAGGCTGAATTTTCTTGATGGTTCAAATACTAGAGAGATCAGTGAGCAATTCTTTTACCTGACTCAAAGGTACACTTCAATTTTTGGGTAGAAACTTGGATATATTCTGTATGGAATGACATTATCCTTTTCACATTCATTGTAATTCCATGCATCTAGTACTTTCACAAAAGCTCTTGGCTGGTGCTTCTGAAGCCAAGAGAATAAGGATTTACTGATAAGTACCTCTTGAAAATAGACAAACTACAAACCCAATGGGATAAAAATAAACAAACTTGTTTTTCAAGTACCAGTATAGACAAAAAACACATGGTAACTTAATTTTTGGTCTACTATGTGTTAAGAAAATGCCACATAACTGTTCTTTTTGAGATAGTGTCTTTATTAAACAGGTGAGATATCGGTATCCGGAGCAAACTGATTAGAGAAGGTGACTGTTTGAAGGATGTGCTAAAGAGACTATCATGATACGACAACTTAAACAGCACTAACAAACAGGAGTATAAGCCTCATCTTAGTGACAAAGAGCTGAAAGGATTTAGGACCTTTTCCAAATCCCAAGCCAGGCTTTTTTTTTTTTCTTTTTAAACATTGACTTAGTAAAAGAGGGAATTGTTTTTTCCAATAGGACTGATTCCCCCCTGCCCTGACTGAGAGCCCCTTCTGCCGTGCGCAGCCTCGGGCACCTGGGCTTCTGCACACCTCACCTTGGGATTGCTCTTGAGGATGAAGTTGTATAAAACACTGTTGCCACTCCTTCAAATTCAACTCCAAAGGACACCTACAAGTCCCCTTAATTTCCATGTGGTGTTGCCTTAAAGTGAGTTTTTGTCAGCCTGACAGGGATTGCAAACTGGAGCTCAACTAACACAGCTGGCCAGCTGCTAATGCATTCACACTGCATGATGCAAACATCAGTTGGTGGTCTTGCAGCTCCTGCACAAGCTAAATTAATTCCGTAGTAATTAATACAAGCAGGGATGGCTCAGGTTAAGTCAGCAACAAAAACACAGCCCACAGGACAATTTCCATGAACGTGCTTGAGGCAAGGAAATGAGTAAAACTCTTCCTTGTGGGTAGACAAGTGGGGACGCTTTTCCCAGGGAGATGATGTTCTGGCCTTGAAAATACCACTGAGAAGGTCAGGGGACATGTTCAGGGGACGTGTCTGCTCTTCTCTTCAGAGAAGGTGGAAACATTGACTTCCAGTAAGGGGGGAGCTCTCATTCAGACCGCATTTGCCCCACGGCACACTGCCTGCCTAGCAAGCCTGCACGCGGGCAGCCAGAAACACTGGATCAGGACAAACAGCCTGTACCTGGTCACGTAGGAAATCTCGGGGAAACAGAATGAATGCAAACCGCTGTTGTTTTGAACATGTAAATAAAAGTCTTCAACACGCCCTGCTTCACCCTCCTCAGTGTACAGAGGCTCCCTATGGGGTAAACACTGTTTTCCTTGGCTGCCCCCCTCCAGGCACGCCGGATCCTTCTGCAGGGATCGCCAGGCACAAGCATTTCACTTCCCAGTGCATACTGACCAGCAGCAATATTGTAACAGGCCATAATTTCCCTCCTGATTGCATGCGTAATCAAATATTCACTCCCACTTTCTGTTTAATGATGGTAACTCCAAAGAATCCAAAGAGCTATTTCGGTTGTAATATTTTCTAATTGTTTCCCTTGGGAGGTATTTAGACTTCAACAAGATGTTGTTTGTATCACAGCCTCATCACTACTTTGAGGTAGATAATATGAAACTTCAGATGTATCACAATTATTCCCTGTAATTAATAGTTGCTTTTCATTTTTCGCCATTGGTATGATTTTCCTATAGCCTTGTTAAGTGCTGTAGCCTGCATTTATTGCACCATTGATGAGCTATTGAACAAACCAGTATAACAGACCAATACAGCTTGTTTTGTCTACAGTATTAGATTACTGCTGATTTCATTGCAAAATATCTGAACTTGTTGATTACGAGTTAAAGACCGTTCCACGTCCAGGAACACTGGGATCAACATATCCAATAGGGCAAGATTGCTCCTGCACATGGGCTGTTAACTTTGCTTACGTGTTTTTAATGTTGCCACTTGCTTTTTCTCCAGCTTTTCAATATAGTAGACCTACGTTGGATTGATACTTATATCACTGATCCAGACCAAGCTGAAAGCATGAACCAGTAACAGACACAACTTTCCTTTATCACTGCACAGATGATAACAACAAAGCCTGCCAATATTTACAGAAACCCAAACCACATTACAGTCTGTCACAAATTAAAACCCACTTCATCTTACCCCCCAAAACCCCAGGTAATTGCTTTGCTAGCTTAGACAGGCTGTCTCCTTTATCCTTTTGTCTTTATGGCATCAGCCTTTAGCCAGGTAACAAACTTTTTAGCTTATTAAATAGTAATGGATGTAGAAAAGTTCAGGACAGCTTCTTGGGGTGCACCGCCTGTATCAGAAGTGTAGGTGAGGGGAACGGAGCAGCCTCAGTCAATATAAAGAAGGTGCCCATGGAAAGCACCCAGCCCGGAGGCCCACAGCTTCCTGTGGCTCGGGGATCATGCTCTACTTCAGGTGCAGTCCTGTGCCAGTATTTTGTTAAATTTTCTATTGAGGTGGGATACTTAGGACTTCGGATATCAGCTTACTTTTAACTATGTTCTGTACCTTCAGAGGACAACGGGACAGAGGTGGTCTGAAGTTCTGTCTCTTGAGGTCCCTGTATGCATAGTGAACACACTGCATGACAAAAGGAAGGACAGGAGGTGGCTGATGCATGTGGTGAATGCCGACAGAAACCCTTGTGCTGCTGGCATAAGGACGCAACACAAACATGCACACTGAGACCTTTGCTCATACGAAACAGTAACAAACATTTCGGAATTGCAGAAGCTGAGGATTAACTAAGCCTAACATTGGCACAGTACAACTCTGACACGTTATCAGCCTCCAAAAGGAGGAGGGCTGCACATCCATCCACCCAACACTGGATTAGCTGTTCAATAAACAATCAGACCTACAGCAAATTTCTTCTCCTTGAATTAACTGCACTGCTAACAGACGGTCTTCAGGGTTTGCAAAACAAGACAGAAGCAAACTGCAAAGACAACAAGGTACGACTAACACCCTCCTACAACTCACTGATCACATCTCAGAGCAAAGGGTAGAGTGCGTTTTGCCCAAGCAAAGAAGCCTGGAAAGTCATCAATTCTGATAATTCTGGTAACCAGAAAAGGTGGGCACTCCAAATGTTACCGTCTATTTACAGTAGAGACTTTGGACAGTACAATTGGCCTGAGCGTAGGAAATACTTTTGTGGGTGAGATATTAACAGAAGCCACCTCTCAATCTTAGACAGGGACTCAGAAACGTGCTGTGTTTCTCCTCACTGACACTGCTGCATCTCAGACTTCTCAGAAGAGCAGAACTCCTCAATAAAACATACCACTGTTATACAGCTAATGCTAGCACACTACTCAAAGCTACTCATATTTGTAAAGAAACACAGTTTGTGAACTTAACCAACATTAAGAAAGATTTCACTCAAGTTGCTTCAGTATGCCACTGCTAACATCCTATTAATAAATCTCCTGGCACGATTACTTTGTTTTCTTTCTAAACTTTAGTCCCTCCTAGAACAAGGTGCACTTAACAGTTTGTGCTTTTCTCCAGAAAGACTGGCAGGGGATAGGACATTACTGAGTCAGGTATATTCATCTCAAAGTATCTTTCAACAGAAAACAAAACATATAAGAACCAGAATCATAGTGCCATCAGCTTCAGCATCCGTATTTGATATGATAACTCAGTGTGAAAACTCCACAGGAAAACTCACACTATTCACCCCATTTACTGGGCATGCAGATTCTCTGCTGAAGTTTCCCTGTCCTTGTGACAGTTATTTTTGCATGAGTTGACCAGCACTTTTTAATGTGCTTCAGAAACACAGCAGTAGCAGAGACAGCACAACCACGGCATACCCACAGCCCAGCTGCAAACAACAGCCACAGCTCTGCTAAAGACCTTTCAGTCCTTCATCCCTTCTCCCCCAAATCCACCTCTCCTTTCTGGCCACCAGTGCTCCTGCAGCAAGGCTTTAACACTAGGGCACTGCACGGGAACAGCCTTGGGCTCTGGCGCTCAATGTGAATGTTATTTTTATGTAGCTTCTTCTCTGTAATTATAAAAATGTCAGCTCAAAATTGCATGGCAGAATTTCAATTCACTTTTAGTTCTGTAGATGATGATTGTGGCTTTTTAAAAGTTCACTTGATATCAAAACAGCCTACAAAGAGCAAATGTAATTAAAATATTCCAGGAACATTGTGGTTGAATCAAGTTTAATCACTAGCAGCCAGTGAAAGAAACTGCAAACACCACCTCCACTGCCATCAGAAAAAGAGCTCAGCTGCTCTCAGCCCATCTAGCCAGCTCCTGATTTCATCATGTCTGTATTTGCACGAGTTCCTTATTATTGCTATAAGCATATGGAGGTTTCACCATCTGCTCAGAAGTACACTACAGAGCACAAGAAATGGGATGTGCCTAACTTCAAACATTTATGGATGCATTTCCACAGAATTCCTCATTGGATGTTTATGCTGAAAACCAAATTTTCAGCTCATACAGAAACTTCACACAATAGCTGATGCTGCCCGAGATACAAGTTCACAACCAGGCAGCAACAGGTATGTCTCACATATGCATTACGTACATCTCTAGCTCCTCTTTCATAATAGAGACTGCAAGGTGACTCCACGGCCTCAGAAGCATTATTGTTTTCGAGTTCTGTATGAACGGTCCTAGTAAAGAACTAGCTCGATGAAGCCAGAAATAAAACATCTTTTCCTATTCTTAAAAATAAAGGAAAACACAACCACTCATCACATTGCCCAAGCTTCAGTGAACAAAAAACAAGCTCCATGTGTTGTGCATGAAAGAAGCAGAGGGAGATCAAAGTCATGTCAGATTTTATCATCTGACTGTTATAAACATATAGATTTCCTTTTTTCCACCCTGATTTTTTGTGTGAGCCTGCAGAACGTGAGCACTGCCTGGCAATATCTGAAAGTCACTAAGGATAAAGCAAGTTCTCAGTTGACTCTATGTCCTGAACGACTAAGGGAGACTGAATTACCAAGCCAAGAGAATAATTTTTAAGAAGAGTTACATCTGTGTTTGCACATAGAAAGTTTCCCAATTAGTAATTTCACTATGAGCTTGTTCTTTTTAAAAAATATTTTCTTCTCACTTGCAACTTATACACACATTATAAATGCAGATTAATTTCCCCCTCTAAATCAGAAGCCTCCATTTTTGAAGCAGCATATTTAACATATTTCATCACAGCATGATCATAGTCCCACATCAGCGGTAACCTTTATCAGCTGTACATCATATCAGAGAAGATTTGGGGGCATTTCAGTGAACACAAACTATAAACCAATGGGAAAAGTAACCTCCAAACAAAAACCAAAGAAATGTGCATTTTTATGATAACCAGCAGCAAACGTAAATTCTTATTAGGTTTTACTGGGGCTGTGTTAGGTATCTGTAATGCTGTCAGTCTTCATATTAATAAAATCAATCTAGTTTTAATAAGCACAGTTATGATTCACTGATTACTGATAGTGAGCAATGACACTTGCTCCGACATTGATTCCGGGTCAAGCAGAAGAAAATTTGTTATCTTGAGGATGGTGGGGAGAAAGGACTGGAAATAAGAAAGATATAGTTTTCAGGGAAAAAAACCCAAAACAAAACAGGGCCATTGTGAGTGTAACACGTAGTACTTGGGAGAGTATCTACTGCAGTTCTGCAGCCTAAGCTCCGTGTTCCAGAGATCCTACAGACACACAGAGAACTTAACAGTAATTAAATACGAATCTGAGTGAGGGATGATCTTTTCTGTAAAGTTGCAGAAGAGACGAGCATTTATTAAAAAATAATTTCCTAATGAAGGAACCATCAATAAATGACAGGACTCCTTGCAACAAACTATTCACCAGTGTTGCTTTTGGACACACCGGCACTCACAAACTTCCCATGCAGCTTCGCATTGAACACCAAAGCCAAACCCCCCACAATTTGCAACAAAGTTGGATGTCGTCACTCTTTAACAGATGAAGCACTTGACAAAGATGCCAAATAGAAAAGAACAAGACCCACACCTGCCCTTGGTGTGCTCCTTGCGCTGGTGCTGGGACAGGCTAAGCTGTTTAAAGGGAGTTAATGCCCTGCTCCGAACAGGGTATCTTCAGACACAGCTCCCGGAATTACAGTGGTTTTTCATGGCCATTAACACATATAAAAGAGTATTTGATCTGTGTGAGACATTGAGTGGCAGCGCTTCTACCTCCTCTAAGCCTTCTCCTCCCTCTTTAGTGTCATATGTGATCATCTTCCTTTAGAAATACTTTATCTTTTTTTTCCTAAAATGAATCAGTTCTTAGTAGACATTCCATTCATTTTTCTAATGGTCATGGATGCCTTTTAAATTTCTTTCTATTCATTGGTGTTCCAATGCCTTCTAATTTAGTATCATCTGCAAATTTCATTAGAGTCCTGTTTAACACATCTTCCCAACCAGCAATGAACTTGAATCGAGTCCCGCAATTGATTCTGGCAGCTCTCCTCCAGAAGCCTTTCCCACGTCAATGCGCTGCCTTTGTGTAAAAGCTTTCAGCCAGCTGTCAGTCCACATGGCCACGGTCCTATTCAAACCAACTGGGTTGTGGTTTTTTTTTTTAATAAAATGGAAATCTGAATGAGGAAATATCAACTGAGTTATTAAAATCCAAATATATCACATTAGGTGCATTCTCTTAATCCACTGAAGCAGTTAGTGCAATAATTAAGTGAAGGTAAGTTGGTCAAGACCATTCATAGATAAAACCTCGAAACAGAGCACTGGGGAGCCATTAAAGCAGGTATCTGAAGAGAGGAAATATTTCAAGAATGCAGTGCAATCCAGCTAAACTACCTCAACAGCAATCACATAACCAGCCATGCTAGACTAATTATCACTTAAAATAAGGAAATAAAAGGGAGACAAATATTGTTAGTTAAACTACTATGTGAAGACCCAAGGTGGCTCTGGGGCAGTTGTTCCTCGGGTCCCAGCAGTGGGCATGGCAGCCTGCGCAGAGACAGGCTTCTGTGGTGAAAAGCCCACATCAAGTGACTTCCTGAGTCATTACTTGTACATAAAACCAAGATTTGGAGCCATTTGTCATTGCCTAGAAAAATAATTCTTTGACCCTGAACACCTCATTTAATTTCTTCAGGGCTCGTTTGCATCCAGCTGTTTAGTATGTTCCAGGTTGTGATGTCTAATGATGTAGTTCTCCCTCTGTTTGTGTGTGGCACGCAGGCTGGAAGGGCACCAGGCAGAGACACAAGCAGGGAGCAAAACCAACAGCATGGCCCAGCACAAATGCACCAAACCGAGGTCTGCAAATCTAGCGGCGTTCACACACCGCACACAAAAGCACCATTTCCACTAGAAACACGCAGACACAGTTCTGTTAGCTGAGCCGCGCTGCTGGAAGAGTGCAGCACAGAGGTGACAGCCAGAGGGACATGGCCCTGGGGAGCCTGTTTGCTCCAAAGCTCGGGTTTGACAGCTGGCTTGACCTGTCCTCATGATGCTGCCATTAATTTCTGAGAAGCACAATATGACCACAAGTCTTAGTTGACTTATAGAGGCTCCTTAGGATTAGGTAGCCACATTTTGTAAACACCTTAAAATATTTAAGATAAATTTTCCAAAAGGTGGGAATTCCCAGAACATAAAGTCAAAACACCAAACCAGCAGTTTTGTGAGGCTCACCATCAAGAGACACTGCAAAGGGAAACCTACTTCTGCCATGTACACAGCCCCTTACTTGGGCCACCAACTTTGATCTCCTTGAGTGGGTTGTGGTTCCGTTGTGCAACAAGCACCTAATAAATGTCGTTATAATTCCCTGCTTATTTTCATCACTTTAAAAAAGCACATCTTGCTCTAATGTGGTCTGCTTTCACTCAGAGCTAGCACTTTGGGAAAACGCTAGAAGCACTGAATACTAATCATCAAACATTATCTGGAGATAAGTAGTACCCAGGCTGTCAAGATATGCTAACAGGTACTGATTTTGCACCAGCTTCCTTAGAAGTTGGACTTAGGTTTTGAAATACATCACTGTGCATCCTGCAGTGGTATTAGCAGTCTTAAAACCATCGGACTTCAGGGAAGACTTACAGCCAATTGCTTGTATTAATCAATTTAAGACCTGACTTGGGTGCAGTCCAGGCTTCTATTATTTACTACTGACATCTGTTTAGCTGAATTTCTTCTAACATTTCTGCCTAATTCATAAGGACTCTAACAAGAATATTAAATACAAGCCATTGAATTTATTTGGACTTGACTAGGTTGTCTTAATTATTAAGAATTCTATTTAGGTTAACACAAGGAAATCTCTTGACATATACTGCCTTGCAGCACTGAAGAGATTATGGGAAATGACTGTGCGTAAGAAAGCTTCTCTTTGAAGTGCGGTATTTGGGTAGAGACAGCTTGATCAATGCTTTCCACTGCTCAGGCAAGGATTAAAACTACAAGCCTCAAGTACCTAACATGCTGCGAGTTCAACTGCCGGCAAAATGACAGCATTGCTGTTGTGCTGCCAGGCTGGTAGAGCTTCTTCTCTAGCCTACACACTGCACTATGCTGGCCAGGTGAGGAGGGATGGGTGGTTTCCCCTCACATGACAGTTATAATTCAGATTCTCGAGAAGGTCCCAGGGAGCATTACCGCTGTCCTTGCTGTGGACACCCCTTATTGTCCCCCTCATTGCTCCTACACACATCTTCAGCAGACAGTGGCTCAAAGGAACCACTCTCCTCTTAACCCCGCAGCTACAAATGGGCCGCAGTCCCCTGCACCTCGCCTTGCATCAGAACAGCAAATGGTTCTCCTTTCACAGATGGAAGGAAGCAAGTTTCAGATAGGAAGTCCCTCAAGCAAGAAGCTCTCCATTTCTGACGACTAGCTCAGATACCAGCAGTAGACTCACAACTGCCCACGAAGAAACTCAGAGACTATTTGTGTCTACTGAAGCGCAAAGTGCAGTAGAGATAATTTATGTCACAACGGAATAATTTAAAAATTCTGCTGAAAATTTTATGGTATTTTAAATCAAGAATGAAAAACGCCCTCTGGGCCAGCTGGCAATTTTGTCTCAATTCAGTTTGGCAGAGAAACTCCACTGAGATTCTTCACGATGTTTAAACTTGATGCAGAATACAAATAGTTCAGAGGTCTTTTTCAAAACTCAATGTTACAAATCTTGCCCAGGAAGATACACTAAAGATTTCTTACTGCACTATAAACATTAACTTCTGTTGCTAGGCTCTGAGCATCTAATTTCTCTTCTCCTCCCAAGTCACATAGGATCTTTTAGGCAAAGTACAGGAGATGTGTCAATTTTCTACAATGCAGCTCTCACTAGAGGTGACACAGTACAACTCTGTTTGGGTTTGGACTTTGGAGACTTGAGCATCAGGAACACAAAGAACCAATGTGGTACCTCTTTGTCCCTAATTCAATGCCTCGCTCTCCGCTCTCCATCCCATGCCAGACTCCCAAACTCACCCAATTCAAAAGAATTGCCTACCTTAGATCACAAAGTAAAAGAAAACCCCAGCAACCACGGTCCTCTTAACACACACACACACACGCACTAACCCACCTCCACGGGTGAACTGCAGGATCTCATTGAAGCACCTGTTGTTTTTTCTCCAGAGTTGTTTTTTCCACCTGTTTTTTTTTTCCTACAGTCTTTTTGAATTCCCGTTTTACTTTCTATTAACTTACTTTCTGGCTCCCCCCATCTAAATCTCTCCCCTAGACCTCACCTGCTGGGTTCTTCCTTTCTTTCTATTGCTCTCACTTCTCCTGCTGACAGCTCAATACTGACTTCTCCCCCTGGCTGGGTTTTAATTTCATTCTTCTTTCTTCACACAGAAACATCCTGTCCCCCCAGATTCATTCTGTCTAGGAAAGGAGAGCGTTTCTTACCTTGATTTATTCTCTTCCTCACTTTGATCAGTATCCGCTACTTTATTTCCATCTCTGCATCTCACTTCCAAGCTCTGCACTGTTCTTTGCTTTGAACCCTACCAGCAGGTACCAGTTGGTCAGCGAACCAGGGGTGTTTGAAACACCTGCACGAACTCAGCAGGAGTCTCTACACCACCAAGAACCACCGCAGGGTTCCTCCTCCCAGCAAGGAAGTGGTAGACGCCAGCTACCTCTTGCTGTGTCCTTCCGCTGCCAGAACCACAGCTGGGGAGACCCTGGTTTAGAGTCAGAGCTTCACCTGGAGGTAATTTAATCCAAAGACTCTCACCTGTCTCTGAATTGAGGCTCTCCTTGGTTCTCTCTTTTCCCTTTCTGAGTACTGGGATCATGGTCAGCTGTGCATTAAACGCTCAATTAACCTTGCAGGAATCTCTTGCTAGACTAGAGCAGGTAACCAAAACCAGTAATAAAATTTTTCTTTCCATTGCTCACATTAAGTTTTATAGGTAAAATTAATCATCAAATCAAAGACATAAATTACAGATTTTAAGGAAGTATGAAAATAACTCAGATATTGCACTAGCTCGAGAAGGGCCCAGCAGTAATAACTGATCTGACAGGAACATAAATGTTGGCATTGGTGGAGACAGTAAATCAGCAGAGTCTGGGTATTCCCTCCTTGCCTGCATAGCCAGTCCTTTCATCATAGCAAATTATATGCCACACACAGTCTGTGCTGCTGTTCCTGACTGCCTCCTGTGCAGGACTGGGAACAGTCTGCAAGAGGACATGATCTCTGCAGGGACTGAGGCAAGGCTGGCTGGCCTCCTGTGCCCCTGGTCCTCCCTCCTTGCCTTTCTTAAACATGAGAGTAATAATAATGACGTTTCCTCAGCCATCCACAACCTTCTCTAGTTGCTGTCTTTCTTCTTAGATAACAGACAACCTCCGAATCACTTTGGCTAAGGTTTTCTGCACCCTCCAGCAAATCCTTTGCTTCCCTGGCTGCCTCTTTCCCTCCCACCCCCAGTGCTGCCCAGGGGTGGCTGGGAGGAGGCAAAACAGGCTCTGGGAACTACTGTGGTCTGTCCAGTATCATCTGCTGCTGGGTGTCTGCCAGCCATGGGCACACACAGGTTTCTAAACACGGTTTGCAGAGAGCCTCAGCTGGCTGGCAGGGTGGCCTGCACAGACCCCCCCACAGCAGCCCCCCACCCCGGGCAGGCTTCCTCCTCTGACTGGCACCAGACACCTCAGCGGGCTCATCACAGGGTTCTTACTGGAGCTCTGTGCGCTGTGGCAGATGCATTTTCTTCATTATAACAGGTTTCTTTCTGCAGTACAACTATTACAGCCCCTTAATGGAACTAATCAGCATTAAACCGAATTAACTTATCCAACAATTCAGCCTCTTACCATTTATTAACCTAACAGTGGATTGTATATATTAATAATATTAAGAGTTACTTGGTACGAAACCCATTCATATTGTTAAGTGTGCCCAGAGTCAGAACATCATGCATGCTCCCTGAGCACGCCAGATGAGCTGAACTCTCAGCTGCAGTTCTTACAGCCCCAGCACATCTGAAAGACAGGGAATACAATCACCTCAAAGTACCATGGTGTTCACTGGTAACTGGAGATCACCTTATAAAACCATTCAGCAGCCTTTCCCATTCCTTCCTGCTCTGCTGCCCCAGTCACGGTTTCTTAAATGTTAATTAAGATGCTGATCTTCAGTTGCACAGGTGGAACACCTGTGTTCGTATGCTAACAGTTTTTCCACCTAGAGCAGAAAGAGGCTGGCACTCTGAAGTTGTTCAAGACCTCACTATCTTTACACTGCTCCAGGAATAACAGCATTGAACCCAAAGCATACAAAATTCAACAGTCATTGAGAAAGTACACCACAAAAGCTTCAGAAGGTATTGAGAAGTTGTAGTGTGCAGCAAAGATGCTTTTCAAAAGCATACACCTCACTGCTGAAATCATGTGTATGAGGCAGAGGCTTGGAAAACTATCAATGTGTCGTTGCAAAAGCTGTTACATCGTTGACAATAAAAATATTAACATGAGAAAATTATTTTCCCTAAGCCAAGCTCAAGGCATGTGAATCAACTACAAAGAGCTGTTTCTTATATCAGGCAGGCAGTGGAGGGGTAGCTGAACGTGTTCCTTTCTCTCTGGTTTTACTTTTCTCTAATTAAACACTTCAGATGTGCACAGAGATGTCACTTGGCTCCCACGCCAAAGCAGGCTCTGTGTGGCTCTGGGGTATTTGTACTGTTATTCCAAGGCAGCACTCTCAAATAATAGTTTTTGGATGACTTTTTCCATTTCTTACAAAGACTTTCAGTCTCCCCAGAAATAAAAAATTTCCATGGAAACACATACCCATGAGATACACGTGACAGCTTCCGAGCTGGTATATAAGGCACTTGGCTGCTGTAACTCTTCTCTGCAGAATGGAATTCCTGGTTCACTCATCCCTGGTTCTTTTCTCCTTCCAACCATTTATGCGTCTAAAGAATTTGGACTAACTACACAATTGGGTCAGCTGATATTCCAACCTTCCATAGACATTATACTTAATAGCTACTGAAAAAAAGCTAAGAAATTTCTTATAAACATTTTTTCTAGTTTGTTTTTTAACATCTGTGGTTGTGATTTTACCATGCTTGCTTCACAGGGCAGATTTGCTCCTTTCATTTTGCTTTAAAGCTGTGAGATCACAGGATGTGTTTTGACAATGCAAATCCCCCTCTGCCTGCATTTTGCTGGGACCGGCTGCCACCTGTTACAGGATAGAGAAGCACATGTGTTGCCCATGCAACCTGCCTCCTTGCTGTTGCAGTTCACATCCAGTAGGTCTTGAAAAGGACAAGGAAAGCAACTGAGAGGGGAGACAGGCATTGAGATGGAAAGATGAGAAGAGAGAAACAGAGAACTTAAATCCAGAAGTCCCTGTTTCTGCAAGAATATTCAACTGCTCTCACAAGCGGTTGTTACACGAAGTCTGGTTGATGGTATAGACTCAAAGCTGCTGCAGTTAAACTTTTTCTTTCTCTGCATTTTTAGGTTTTGTTTCTAAAATGAACATATTTAATTAGGACGGGAAAAATAACCCAAAGACTTTCCACCATCTTCCTCCTACAGTGGGTACCCTCACAGTACGTCCCCAGTGCCGTGGCACCCTGGAGCAGAGGCCAGGCAGCCATCCATGTCCATAGGGTTCCCAGGGCACCTTCCGGCACAAACTGCCATTCCTCCCAGAAGCAGCAGAGGCTCACACTGAGCCGCAGGAGGGGACTCACCTGCCATCATTTCAGGACTCTTTTACAGGTATCTTTCCCCTACCCCTCCAGCCTCCCCCAGGCACAGCCAGGCAGCTCTGCAGGCGAGAGCCAAGCCAAGCTTTGCACAATTCTTCCACAGGTCCTACCAAGGGCAGCATTTCTCCTGCTTTATATGCCATGGCTTGCAGCGCGTGCCGTGCTGGGGGGAGATGATGCTGTTTCCAGGCTCCCTGCCTGAGGCTACAGCACAGTTGCTATGCAGGTACTTGCTTGTCACCTCTCCTTCACCACTGCCAGTCTCAAACCTGTCAGTCACTGTCACTCAAACCCAGCAGGCCTCAAAAGTTACTGTGACCCCATGCACACAAAGCCACTGGACCCACTTAATGTGTCACAGTGCCCTCTCACAGCATTTGACACCATGGAAAACACACCATCAGGTCTGCAACACACCATCTGCAGCTTGCAAAACCCAAAGTTCCTCCGCTCTTTCCAGCAGTGGGCAGAGTTAATGTGCTCTGAACATACTCTGCTGCAGTTCGGTGAGCTGCAAGCATGCATCCTACTGATGTAGGACATCCACAGAGAGTAAGAGACACTCGGGTCCATACAGAGCAGAGACGCACTATGTTCATCCCACACACCATTATGTTCCACACTATATTTCTTTCTGTCTCATAGGATGGGAAATCCAGCTGACGTGGGGCCCTCCCCCAAGACAGCAATTCTCTGCTGTGCCCTTGGAAGTCTGATACCTCCTCTCCATTTCTTCCCTCTGCCTTTTATTCCCAACTAGTGCCAGTGATTCCTGCTGAAGGAGTTTCTGAAGACTCTCCCTCCTGCCCCTCTCCATGTACCACGAAGTTAGGCTTCTATCCTCCCATTTAGTGCCAGTAAATACAAGAGATTAATTTCTATATTACTGTGGCGTACTGCAGACAAGCGCTGAGATTGCTCTGCCTTCAGTACTCCAGAAATATCCCCCAGGGCAGAGACTACGGAAGGGCAACTTTCAACTTCAAATCATCCTCAAAGTGCCCATTTAGTTTTAGAGCTGGAAAATAATGTGAAAGAAAAATTGTGTCAAAAATTCTTCCTGCCTGTTCTGTTCTTGCTTATCATTGCAGGAGATGCCCTATTGAAATTATCCTGATGCCGCTATGAAGGCAGAGCTCCAAAGCAGAGCACTCTGTGCCAAGGGCCGCGGGGTTTTGCAAGGCCACATCCCCAGGGAACTGTGTGCAGGATGCCTCTCTGTGCCAGGCAGGCTGGGCCAACAACGTTAAGTGCTCTCTCTCCCCCTCTACAAGAAGGGTTGCCAATAGACTCAGTTAACCCTTTTCCAAAAGGAAAGGGGAAACTCCTAACTGCTAAGTAAAACATGGCAGTGCAGGTTTATCAACATTCAGAAGGAAACACAGGCAATCAAAGCCATCAGCCAGATGGGACTGACACCAAGAACAGAAGCTGTGACAAGGCAGCTCTCTGAGGGACACATACAAACACATACAGTAGCGGCAGACCACCAAAGAGCGCACTTCCTCCATGTAGCATATATTCACATTACAATGGAGTTTGCAAAATTCTTCTCTATTTTGAGGACTTTTAAGAAAGAAGCAGAGCTGATAGGACATATGTGGAAGCGCAGAGGTAGGTGTCTTTGTTAACACCTCCAGGGGAGATGGGAGGAACTAGAGTTCAGAGCAGCAGTTCAGACAGACAGGAGCAAAAGGCACCATATATACAATAGTTGGGTTGCAAGGAATGGGACTGTTATTTCAACTTTCCCCCTTTTTGCTGTTGGATCTGGTGAAGGGAGAAGAACTTAAATAAACATTACAACAACAGAAACCAATCCACAAACATTCACTTTGGTATACAAAAAGGTCATACTTTCACGCTGTCAAACCCCTTCAGGCTCCTAATCCTGCCATTGACGTGAGAATCTGAAACGGCCGAGCTGGATTCTCGGCTGGACTTTGGGAATCAAAACAGCTCTAGGCATTTACTGACATTAGAGCTGGTGGGGTGAGCTCACAGAGAGCAATGTCTGATGGCTGTTGATGCCTGCTCTTCGTTAGGAACCACAGAAAGGGGTTTGCCCTAAGCAAAGGCGAGTGGCAGAGTCAAGCACTGACTTTGCATAGGACAAACAGAATTTTTATTTCCCGTGGGTGAGCAAAAAAGGCCAGAGAGGTAACTGTCTGAGTTAATCATGTCCAAAAATTAAATGACATACACAATACTAGACTTTAAACAACCTTTGCAATTTACATCTAAATATACAATAGATGTTACAATGAAATTAAGTCACCACAAAACCAGGTTACTGTCAGCTGAACTCTTTTTCTGCTCACAAAGATTTATGCAGTGTTACTGATGACATAACACACTCACAGATTTATGACATCATCTACTATTTTTCTGAGTGCTGAACAGCTCACATGCAGCTCCCGAGCACACACGCTGAATGCGGCGAGAGCATCTTGTGCACAGACGCAGGGTGGCCTCCAAGGAGGCAACAATGGCACACAGCTGAGAGCAGAGGATGTGCAGAAACCAGCTTGGGGGCCACATGCGTTAGGAGATGAGCACAAAGAGAAATACTGAACAAGCTCCAGCTGCCATTCACTGAATGGTGCCCTGTGGAAAAAAAATATTGTGGAAAAATAATCATGTCACTGAAGACTGTGTCATAATACAAGTTCACAAGGGAGGGAAACAGCATTGCACAAACACTATGAATTCTGTCTTTGTACTTCAGAGCACTTGACATAGTCAAAAAAAAGTGTCTGATCAGAGTGTATTGTGTAGCATTTCCTCTTTTCCTAAAGAGGAAAAAATCCCATCCTGTGTGACCGGAGGAAGAACTGCTCACAACAGCACATATCTCTGTCACTTGGGCTGAAGGTCAGGCTACAGAAGCACATATGAGAGGCAGGGAGTTATCCCTCTGCAGATCTGTGCTCTGAAGATAATACAATAGCAGGTTAAACACGTTTGAATAGCTGCCTTTTACATATGGAACAGATACAGGTCCAGGCACAGTGGATTTTTTCTAGGAGACAGGAGGGTATTCATACAGGGTATCTTTAGCCGAACAAGGAGGCTCTCTGCAGGTGACGGTCAGAGCGTGGCTCTGGAGGGTGATTCACACCTGCTGAACTGGGCTCCTGCTCCCAGCCCCTCTCCAGAGAGGCTCCTCATCCTCCACTCTCTTTACAGAGGCCCCTGGAGAGATGAGCCTCACCAGGCTGAAATTAGCCTTTGCGAATTCCTTCCTGTATCTAAGCAGCACACAGTCATACTGATCTCCGAATTTGCTGCCAGCAGGGATTATTTTCATCGTATCACGTTGGCAGGGAGTATGGTTTTATTGCTCTCCTCAACCAGTGGAAACACTCAGTCATATCTCATCTGATCGGTTCTTTGCTATGGCAGGACCCCTGACACAGGCAGCTCATGCTTTTATCTGCTCACAGCATGTGGCACACAGGTGGGCTGTTCTCTTGTTGAGCAAAATAATTCTGGTCTTCACTTCCCATTTTTGACAATGCAAATTGTCCTCCTAGACACGATGATTCTCTTATACCAGTTTTGAATTGCCCACTTTTAAGTTGCATGAAAAGGTGAAAGAGTTGAATTCCTAGCTTGAAGGCCCCCAGAGACCAGAAACAGAGATCTTAATTATTTCTGCCTCAAAGGATATCCAAGGGATAGAAACCAGAAACCCCTCTCTCGTCCAGTGCCCTACAGTGGCTAACCACAAGGAAAAGTCACACGAGCAGATGTGTGCAGAGACTGCTGGCATGGGGTTGGGTCTGGTCAGTGAATTCAGGCAGACAGCCCGATGTGTCATTCATTTAATGCACTTTGCGTTCGTATGTTTATTACAGTCTTGACTTCCATTTGACTGGCAGGCTGATTTTTTCCCCCTTCTTTCTTAGCCTGCCTCCCCCCCTCCAGCTTAGCCAGGCAGTGCTGGAAATTTAGTTACATCAGTATGTATAACCTGGGCTGATAAGAGGACAACAGAAAGTGCAGAGTCTTACTGTAAGTGTCTGATACTTTCACGTCAGGAATTGAGCTGGTTTCCAAAAGATACGCGGCTGTTTTAAGCTGTTCCTTTCAGGAGACCCAAAGAATTTAATTTGTTAGTGAAAGGTACAAAATGCAATTCTGTTAGCAAAGTTAGTAAGAGTTCACCAGCAATAGCCCATTTGTATGGCCCCAAAGAAGTCACAGAGATCAAAGTATCTTTCTGTATACAGTGGAAACTATTAAAAATCCTATGAGCTTCCCACACCAACAGCTTCTAAAAATTCAAAGAGGTACCCCACTACAGGCAGCAGAATCCATATTTCAAACACAAATATTCCAGTCCTGTACTGCTTGGAGGAAAGGCAGTAAGGTTTATTATGCAGCAGACCCAACATGCAACCAAGTTTCAAAGACGAAAAAGTAACAGTCCCTGCCTCCTGGCTCAGCAGCCAGAGCGCAGAAAAAATATTAAACCCTCTGAGACACCTACACAATCTTTCTTTTAAAGCCCAGCCCCAGGCATAGCTGCCTGGGGTCTGGGGGTTCAAGGGTTTCAGAAGATCCTCTACCCTCACAGATGCCCCAGGAAACAGCAGAGTTGCTGTCACCAGGTGACCGGCTGCTGGTGTCTGTACAGGAACTGTACAGGAGGAGTTCTGGTGGGCGATGCCTTATCAGTCATCAGAGGTTTCCCCACACAGCCACAAATGCGTTAGCTACCTAAGAGGACACCAATAGAACAATCCAAATAGACCCTGAACTTTTAATAAAAGGGAAAACATTCCTTAAATAAAAAAAATAAATGTATCTCAAGCAGTGCTATGCCTGTGCAGATGAAGTGAATCATTAATATTGAACAAACAGCTGGAAGGCTGTTTAACTTAGCTGTGCTATGAAATAATCAAATACATAACCTTTACCCAATGGCTTTCTGCAGGTTCCAGCTTTCAGCGATTTTTGACAAGTGAAGCTGACAGGACGCCTCACACCAGACTCTGGATCTGTAGCTCTGCAAAGCACCTTCCCCATCAGCTGGCTGAATAAGATCCTGGGGTGTCTGCAGCGAACAGCCCCCTCTGACAGATATGGTGTTTTCCTGTTACTGTGTGCCTCAGCCACAACTATCAACACAAATTATGACAGCAGTAATCTTCTCTCTCACTTAAGGTATGATTTTTCTCAGAAATGAAAGGGCAAAGATGACACCCCCAGGCACCAGAGCCGATTATTCATAGCCCCTCACAGAGCCTTAGTGACTAGAACTGCATGAAGAAGCATAAGGAAAAATAGGTTGAGTTGGAAAAGAAGGAAGGAATTTGCTTTTGCTCTTTTAAATTCACCTGTCATCGTTACTACATGAATAAATAAGAGGTAAAATTACCTTTCAAAATTCTCTAGCACAATTTAATCTGTCGCTCTAGGAAAGTGCACAGATGTCTCCTGAAGCTCACTTAATTTGCTCATATTCCACGATTGGTACAAAGAGGGACTGTGCAGTGGGACATCATCTTGTGGCATAACTTACCTCAATTATTACTTCATACACTTAACTGGTGGTGTTTCTTTCCTTAATTTCACATTAACAGCTGCCCAGCCCTTTCATTCAGGAGGCAATTTTTAAGATCAGAATTTTCTGATGTAAGACTTCCTTACAGGTGAAACTGTCACATTGCCTCTTCACCAAGTATGAAAAAACACAGCAAAAATTAATGTTGGAACACAAAGAACATTACATAACCTGAAAGCTTGTCATCTCATTACTGAGGAAATCTAAGAAAATGTAGAAACAAAGCTGAAAAGAAAACAGACAGTGAACACCAAGCTACCAGGATACAAAGCGCACTTGTACACAAAACTGTACAACACACAACTATGCTTGTTTTACCAGACTGGTTAAATAACCTCATGATTACTGGCAAATGAAAGATTTCTATCATTGCAGTCCGCTGCAGTACAAATTTTCTCTCCTTTCTCCTCTTGCAATTCCCACAGCAACAATGGAGCAACAAAAACTTACAAACTTTGTCTGACTTTGCATGCATGCACACATCCCCACACCCCCACCAGAGACAGCACTTCCAAAAGGGAATGAGCAATGGGTTTTGTTTGAGAGACAAAGTCACATTCCATAAAGAATGGTAAAGACAGATAAATCTGACAGTGTTCAGCATGTGAGAAAGACAAGTTAAAAGGATAAGAATTAGCTTTAGTTTCACTAAGGCTTCCAGCGGGCTGGATCAGGAGCACACGTGCAGGTACCCCAGTGACACGGGCAGGCGTGTATCTCCTCATGTCCTGGCCCGGCTGCATGCAAAGGAACGAATGAATCCTGCCTTACCTACAAACCATCAAGCTGTTTCCCTTACGGAAGAACAAGATGATGAAAATCAGGTAGTTTCCTCTGTCAGCTGCACCAATAGGTTCATTAGCGGCACTGGCTCTTGGGAAGCCAGAACTGCTTCTGCAATGTTCATTCAGAGGTTTTTAATAAAAACTTATCCCTGCCCCCAAGCTAGCTAGCTGCCAAGGGGGGGTTGGGGGGGGAAGCCTTCATGGAACATAAAAGCAGCTCTTTTAGAAGGGAAAACTGCTGAAGTCCATTCAGGAGGCAGGAGCCACTTCTCCAAAGCAGTGACCATCAGAGGCGAGCGCACACAGTTAATTATTCGGCAACAAAGGCTGGAGATAAAACCTCATCTCCAGATGGATGCTGACCACTTAACGCAGCTCCTAGCAGGCTGTTCATGAAACGTACAGCTCCTCTGACCTCAATTACTATGGCTCTCTTACAAATTACTTCGGAGAAAATACTCCAAAGTTTTGGTGGAGCTGTGAACAAAGGGCTGCAATAATGAAAGTTGAGATTTATATAAGCCTCTGCATAGCCAAAGTGACCTTACCAAGTCAGGAAAAACATTTCAGAACATACCCGAATCTTCATGCAAAGGTCTGAGCACATCTGCAACTCCTGTATCAACACAAGCTGTTCTGCTATGTGCTCATGGCAATTACATGTGCAAAGAATTAGAAAAAAAATACTTGATGTAACTTGTGATGCAAGTAAACACATTAATGTTTTTCTTTGGAAAAATCTGATCCACTATGGTTATATCTCTTAAGTATGAGCTTTTTGACAAATGAATGCTAAAATACATGAACAGATAATCTGTTGCTGAAAGGCAGCCATCTCTTAGAAAAACTTCTTCACTATTTACAAAACAAAAATATTTTTGTATATCTCTTTTTAAGAGAATCCCCATAGAAAGTTACAGATTTTACTAAACTTTACATAACTTGAATAAAGAGACTGAAAAACAGTTTGGCTGCCTGACATAAAACCTGTAACACTACCATAACCCACAGTTCAATATAATTTTCCCACCTGCCAACTTACATCACCTATTCACACCATCCTGAGCATACAAAAAGCAGCCTAACAGGCAAACTGCAACATTAGCAGGTTGGATTCCGATACAGGAACAGGAGCTTCACTTCACTGCCTCTAAGTAGCATTGAAACTGGTCATCTCACAATACATCACCTTTTCCAGCCCTAAGACATAATGCCGTTTTTGTGTGTAACCACTACAGCCAGCCTTCAGAGAGATTCCCAAAGTATGTGAACTCTCAAATCTTAACAGGTCCCAAGAGACCAGAATATTTTTTTAGTCTAAACCACATGAAATTCAAAATTTTAACTAATCAGTTTAATTCCAGAGTTTCAGCTAAGCTCTGTTTTGAAGTTTAGATAAAATCTCAAATCAACACTTAACAGCTTAAAAAGTCACAGAAAGAAAAATGAGTATTTTGGGGAAAGTTCCCATTGTCACCAAGAATTGCTGATTCGGCACAGGATCCAAGGTCTCACTGTACCTGCTAAGGAAACCTGTATTACTTTCTAGCTTTTAGATACGTTTTAATACTCATCACCACTGACAGCTATTATCATCCTCCTCATCTCATCACTGAGACAGTCAGCATGAGCTGCTTCACACGGTACACCATAGGAGGGACTCACTGATAGGGACAGGGACCACAGGGGGACAAGAAAACTGTTTTCCTTCTCAGATGTGTCCCCGATACATGCACACCAGTGGATTGGAAATTGCTACAGTGTCCAGATGTGAAGCAAAGACAGGGAAAGAAAGATGAGGATATCAAAGATTAAAAAGCAGGAGAGGAAGCCAGAAGCAACCATCAAAGGTGTACTATGCAAACCTGAAATGTCTGTTTTAGAAAGCTTGTCTCTCTTCTCATATTAGTGTTGAAGCAAGATGGATTCACCCTCTGAAAACTTCTTGTCATTATACTGACGCTTTATTCCATCCCAAAAGACAAGATTATTCAGGTCTGGGCTACGTCCAAATGCACGGTTACGCAAGGAATGTAATCTGCCTTTTTTAAAGCTAACAGACTTAAATCAGCAGCAAGTACAGCTAGCCCCGTGTGTAACTTAGAGCAGTGGAGCTCGATGCTGTCTCACGTGAGAGCAGATATACTTCCAGACGCACGGCTACGTTGATGTAATTATATCCATTGTGGAGGTATTTTACTGCCTGACACTGGAAGAAAGTTACAGCAGCACAATTCTGATGCCTCCAGGTCAGGTTGTGCTGGCAAGGGAGAAGCAGGAGCAATAACCGAGGTTTAGGGAAGGGATACCTTAACACTTTGAAGCTTCACTTCTATCTTCAGTAGAGTCAGCAGCCCTGTAAAGATCCACAGGAAAGCTGGTCAAGAAGTTAGTTGTCTTCAAAACATCTCTGGTGGCATAACCTCATCCAGCTGCCACCAAACGCTTCCGAACTGAAGAATTCTTACCCTCAACCAGCTTTTAATTTCCAGTTATGAAGTGAGGGAAATGCATCCAAAGGAGATTTACAGAAACAAATTTAATTGTCTAGGCCAAGCTATTGCCATCATACATCTTTACAGTGCAGAGGTGGCATCCGAAATCCGCTGTTTCCAGCACCACAGAGTAGAACTGAGCACAGCAGCAACTACAAACTGGAATTTCTGCCAATGAACTGGGGCTTTGGGTTTTCCCAAAGTCCTCCCCACACTTACTGACCAGAGCAGATGCTTTGAACATAATGTAGCACACTGTGGCAGGACAGGCAGCATCCAACACCTTTAAGGCAAACTGGAAAACATCTCTTTATTATTATTACATACTCTGTAGATCTCTGTCACATGAAAAGCAACTCAGCATGTGCTGGTGCGAGGAGCAATGAAGCAGCATTTGGCTATTACAGCCCTTTATTAACACCACACTCAGCAAAATCACAGGGAGATTGCTGACAGCTTTCCCCCGTCAGCGCAGACACATTGGGCAGCCCTGCATGGTCCGACAGCCCCATCTGTCCCCGCTGCAGGGCTGCCTGACAGCACACCAGGCAGGTGCCAATTTCCACTATTCAGCCAGCCGTAACCAGGCCAGGCTGGCAGCCCTCTGCTATTTGCACATTTCCACATCTCCCTGCCTTTTTTTTATATAATATATATATATGGAACACACAGTGGGGTATAACTCTCTGAGATGAGTCAGAAACAGAAAAACTTACAAGATAACCCACAAGATTCCCCCTGTGATTCCACTGATGTGAAATGGTGCAGCTCTCCTCTGTGAGATCTAACCATGTATTCAAATTGAAGCTCAGAAAATAAATCACCACAGCTGCACAAGAAAACAGCACGCAACCCGCTAATACCTGCCGCAACAAGAAGAGAGATGAGAGAATGTTACCGCTGACACATCCACAATGAGATATCAGTCCTCCTGGTCTGAAGGAGCTGTGACACAGAACACAACCAAAAAGCACATTTGGGGAGAAAAATGAAAATGCAGAAAAACTACGACATTTTATAAATTTTTCTTAGGTTGTTGCGATATTCTGAATGAAAAATAATTCTAAGATGTAAAGATTGTTTCTGTATATCCTAGTGAAATATTCACACCTTCCTCCCTGCAACTACTGTTTCCTTATTTCCTTGTACTTTAATGAATACATAGAGGGAAAAAAAAGATTTAGAACATTAGAACTAAAAAATAAAGCAGCACAAACCCAGAACACCATTAGTGGCTATTTTTGACTTTTCTCCCCATGCTTTCAGAAGCGCTGCTCCATCAGAAAATCAGTCTTCCCCAGCCCTGACCCAGAGACAGCTGCTTTGGGTCAGGCATCCAGGGCATTGCCTGCTTTTGGCTGTCGCAGGAGCCCTTGGAGAATCAAAGGCTGCACAGTAGAGCAGGGCTTCCAAGAGCAGGCCACCATAGCTGACTTGACTGAAAAGAGGTAAGCTGCCTGCAAGTGACTGCCCCAATGTTTTGTATCTTAGCTATCATGCACACCATATACAGCAAGTACAAAAGATGTTAGATTTAACCTTAGGGAGAGAAAAAACCAACTCAAAACCAAAACTGTTTCCAGCCTGGGACTTTTGATTAGTCAGTTCTCTTGGCTGCTGTACATTGGGGTAACACCACTGGTTTCAAATCCAATCTTTTCCTGTTAAGAATATGACCATGTGATCTGAGAATGACGACTTGATACCACCTGCTAAATTTCTGTATTTCTACCTATAAATATATGGAAAATAGCAGTATTTTCCACTTTTTACAGTACTAGGAACAGGCTGGTATCTGCCAGCATGAAGAGCTCAGAAACAAATATCTCCACTTTTGTTTCCCACCGCCAGACCAACAGGTACCTGCCACATCAGGCTTCCTCCCTGTGTCAACTGCTGACTTCTGCTGAACCACCACTACCGCTTCTCACCACTTCTTCCCCCATTTCATGATGCTTTCACCACTGATGATTGTTCCAAAGAGCCTGAGAATCTATTTCTCAGCCTGACGAGGGACCACTGCTTATGCTGCTTCCCAAAATGTACTCTGGTCCTAACCCAGAGGGCTTACCTGTGTACACGGGCTTGGGGTCTGCTCACCCTGTGGCTTCCAGACCAAGCCAGATGATGTGACAGGGTGAGCAGTTTCAGCGATGGACAAATCCATCCCCATAGCTCATGTATGGATTTCCCCCTTACACTTAGCTAGTAATAAATTTTTATTTAAGACTTCTATATCTTATACCACAAACTTGTTCTTTCACATACCCATCATATTTTATTTTGTTACAAGGTCAGGTTTTCATGGCATCTTTGTAAAAACCCGCCCTGTGTGCTACCCTGAGCCGTACCAGCGTGCACTCTGCAGGAGGATGCTTTGCCCCTTGGAGGGTGCTGGGTTTCACATCTCAGCCACAGCAACAGCTCTATATAAACATCAGGTCCTGCATTTTAGGAGATCTGTAAGCAAGTTACATCATAATTTTACTGCTGCAGAAAGGCTATACAGTAGGAGGAACAGGACTGAAACAGATCTCAAGAAATATGCAATCTTTACAATTAAAAAAAATTAAAAAAGGAGACAGCCAAGTGGTGTTTTATTTCTGTACCATGTCCTTGTTGAGATAATTTACTGATTTATTTAAAATAGTTCACCACCAATTTCTGCATTTATCTCCTAACCTTGCTGTTCTCCAAAGGATTATAACATTCATTATTATGGCTATTGAAACCAAACCGGGAGATGCAGCATTTCAAAAGGACTGGATAATTGTATAACTGTGAGCATAGCTAGTTATGCAACATGAAGTAATGAGGTCAGCAAAGTATCGTGCTTCAAGGCACACAGCAGAGGGGTCAGGAAGGAATTACATTGTGTACAGCTTTGCAAACCTGGCCACACTTTGTTCTCTGAGACATAAGACGCTGTCTTCTGCAGGAGAAAAGATGAGAGTTTGCTGCTCCTACACATTATTCTTTTGAGTCAACCAACCACAAAATCCCATAGGGTTTAGGAGGCGACACACAGGAAGGACAAGAGATCTTCAGCTGGTGAACTCTTTTGTTAAGAAAAAGCTGAACTACTGAAATATATTTAACTCAACTTTATTTTTTTTCAGTAAGCTGCTGTAAGTCATCCCACTAGGGATTGCGGCATATCATCTAAGGTTTTCTTTAAACTTCCTTAAAGTATATCCCATGGAGCTCTCCTGCTTCTTGCAAAGTTGTGGTGGTGGCTGTGATCACACTGACGCTTTTCAGCTCTGTGCTTGTGAATGGGAAAATATCGAGCACGAACCAAGCGCCTTGGCCACGCAGAGCTGCCACAGGGCTGGGGCTCAGCGCTGGGCAGTGTCCTGCTGGACCACTCATCGCACATGGGGGCTACGACTGTGTCCAGCAACAGCAGGATTCTTTTTATATATACTTTTATATAACAAAAAGTATGTGTAATACACACATCCATGTAATACACCCTTTTTTGTCCCTATCTGTAACTACGACTTTATACAATCCTTGCCTGAGAACGCTTTGGTCAGGACGTGATATTTTTGTGAATACTTTTAAGGCTTCAAACAGATCTGATACCTTGGTGTCTGTCTCAGAGCAAACACCTACATAAGAAATGATGTTAACACAGGTAATAAATGACAGAGATGACAGTGAGCCTAACCATGTGTTCATCTGCAGGCTCACAAGCCCAGACAGACTACCTGGCACTGGGGGTGTAAGTCAGCTCTGGTTCTTGCAAGCACTGCCTGAACTTGAAGGAATTCAGGAATAATCAATCACAGCAGCCATGTAGCAGCCCTACCCCGCTGTGCTAGAACAGATGTGAAAATGATAAAGGCTTTCCACGAAAGACAATAAAGCAGCCTTTGTCTCAAAAGCAAAGACAATTAACAATTGGGCCTCTCTTACAGAACAAAATTATTTGTCTTTTTCACTGAGGAAAAAGCAAGCACGCAAACAAGGGGAAAAAAAGGTAGGAACCAAGAAAAACACACAAAAAAGCTCAAAACTCAGATACTTAAGTTTGGTCGGACATAGACGTTCTTTGTGAAAAATTCTACCAGCTTTGAAAAATGCATTTGAGGGGAGAGAAGGAGAGAGAAGCAGCAGCATTTTCTGACCTGCTCTATAAAGAAGGAACTACTCTGCACACAGAAAAGCCCCTTGAGCTCGTAGTGCTGCTACTCCCCTGGGACAAGACCTCCACATGTCAAAATTTGCTGAACTCCAGTCCTTCCTCAGCACCACATTCATGCAAAGGTGCAAAACCCTTTGTACAGATACAGAGTGCAAGTATAAGGCTTAACCTTAGTCTTGAACACAAACCTGCATCCTCACTCCCCTTGGACTCATCCAGCAGCCACGTTGCTTCCCTGTGACAAGCAGCAGAAGGGGCCACCACTGCACACCAGCCAAAATCAAACTGCTTCGCGTCACTCAGGTATGCGAGAGATTAATGTTGTCCCAACTGATAATATTCATATTCTACCAGCACAACTTCAGACCTACCATTACAAAGTTATCATTTTTAGTTTCGCTGTTTTCCTCCCCTCAGCCCTGAGTCAGTGTCTTTCCCTTTGAAAGCATTTCCTCTAGTGACAGGAGGTGGCACTTGGTACGGAGCAGGAGCCAGCTCTGCCCCGCTGCTCCCAGCAGTGCTTCTCCTCTGTGTCATGTCAAATTAGGAGAAAACTGTTATCAGCACTGAGTGCTGGGGGCACAGGAACGCCCTGCGGCACTGCCACCCGCAGAGCTCACCAGCAGCTGATGCACATCACAAAACATGTATTTATGACCTGCAATGCTTCAGCAATGTGCCAGCAAAAGCCTCTCCTTTTCCAGTCCAGTTAGTGGTTATAGCACTACCGTCCAACCAACTGCTCCTTGTTCGCCTTGCTTCCTGGCAAAGCAGTGCTCCTCTCCAGGACAGTTGGGACATCACACACCGCCACAGCGGCCTCCGAGCAACGGCAGGCTGCCAGGGAACCAACGCGGCTCTTGTGTCCCACCAGCACCGCGTCCCTGTTCTCCATACTTCATACAGCTCCTCAAGGAAACAGAATGGTCTCAAAGGTGGTTTCCAGCCCTGCCATCAGAAAAGGCAACTTGACCTTCAAACCTCTCACGGGGAAATGGAAAAAGGCCAGCCCTGGGCATGCAGAATAAAGATATACAGATACATTAAACTGAGCAGAGAACACCACAGCAGGTGGTTTCCCTATCTATCTATATAATGTTATTTAGACAGATCAATGGTTATATAATATCATATAGACAAATAAAAGTATTACAATCAAACTTCTCCAAGGTCAGTCGCTCTTGGGCACCTTCTATTCCTTTTATTCCAGCCTGCGCCTGCTGTGCTCAGTGTACACGGCAGCAGCACTCACTGCTTTGTTTCAGAGAACGTGGACCAAGTGTTCATGTGTGGATTGTGGGTTGTCCACAAACTCTTCTCAAGCTAGGCAAGCACTTAACATCATTATGGCAGACAGCAACATTTTATGGTAACATGATTTAGTAACAGAAACATGAGTTTTTAAACACGTATTGGGCATAAGGAAAATGAACACGTCTCCAGCCCTGAGAAGAGGGTAAATCATGCAAGACATCAGGTGGCTTCGCAGCCAGATCCCAGTGAGTGCAGAGTAAATGCCTCCAGAACCCAGCACTGAGGGAGGATCCCTCACACTCACCCTTTATAGCCCCAGTGCAGCCTCTCACCTGCGGTGCCTCCGCACTTGCCCTAACTGTTGTTTGTCAAATGATTTGTGCTAATTTATTCCAATTCTGTCCATTCTGCCTTGAATTTGAGTACAAAACACAATGCAGTATTGTGATGGGCACAGAGTATGAGCATGTCAGTCATTGACTTCAACAACAGTAACATTAAGGTAAAGAAAAACTTTCAAATGCCCAGATGACTGCTTTTAAAGAGTGGTATTTCAACAGTTTCACACTATCTTTTAGAAATAGCATTGAAAGACAATTTCACTTTTTTCTTGCCAATTTGGAACTTCAAAGAGAATATAACAGCAGCAGCAAAATAAAGATTTTGGTACCAGTAAGAGTTTTGCTTTCATGGATGTATAATTTAAACTGCCAGACTTTTGGAACATTTAATGCAAAATAGAGACAGTCAGTAATAATCGTGTCCCTCAAGACATCTACTAATTTGTTTTATTGCCTTTTTATTTTTGTCCCCTTTCATTTTCTGAAATATAATCATAGTTCAGTGACTTCATCTGCAAGGAATCCAGCAACAAAGCTTTTGCTGTAATGATGTACAACAAATGAATCACAATTCCTTAATCACTCCGTTCTCTTTACTGTTGCCTCATCTGAATTCATGGGTTCCCAAAAAAAATTCAATTATATTTGCAATTTCTTCACAAAAATTACACAGCTGAAGAACTGAAAGCATAATGGTCCCTACACTTTTTGAAAAATAAAGCAAAAATAAAAAATAATCATAAGTTACTGCAAAAAATAGAACATGTTTGTAGCCATCAAAGCTTTCTGCAACCTCAGAGGAAGAAGAAATGGCACTAAAGAGCAACATGTTTTTTTCTGCCACACGATGCTACGCTGTGCACAAAAGCATCCTTCCTCCCTGGAATCAGACCAAAGGTGTTGTTACAAAAGAACAAAGAGACGAAATTGGAATTACAGTAGGTTTTTTTAATTCCCATTTAAGACTTGATAATGGCTAACACTATAATTCATAACAAGAGGAATCAACAACCTGGACGTAGAACTGCTGCACGAGCAGCCAGACATGCGTGGCTGCACGGCCTCGTTACTGGCTGAAGAATTACCTTGAAGGCAATTTCTTAGTATTTGCAGGGAAGGATACACTTCTAAAGGCTTTATTTTTTTTTTCTTATTGTTTCTTGCTCTCATGATGATGAGAACAGTAATGAAATTCCCCTGTGCTGGACGTCAGAAACTGCCTTTTCTCTTGAAGGACACACTCTGCCTGATAGCTTTGATCTTCCTCATGAATCTCTTTGGTTCAGAGCATGTCCCATGCCTCGTTTACTTTGCTATTCCCATGAGATCCCAAGATAAAAGGCCAGCTTCTGTCATACCCTCCAAAAGACTTTCTGCAATCCTCAAAACACAGTTTTTAAGTATTTCTAATGGATATAGTACCCCCAGGGGCTTTCACAAAAGTGAGCAGAGATCACCCCCTGCCCCATCCCAAAGCAAATCACTCAAAAGAGGGGCTGAACAGGCTTAGCACAACCCGCGAAGCCCAACAAAGGTTGGAGGAGTGAGAGCCTGGTTCTAGAGCATGAGAAAATGCCACATAGCATGCTCCCTCAATCAGCTCAAAAGATAAACTGAGACAGACTGGTTCCTTTGAGATAATCATCTTCAACTTCAACCAGTCCATTTTCATATTTTGGGTTTCCAGTCCACATTCCCAAAAGTAATTTGCACATAAAAACCGGGCAAACAGATGTCGTTTTGTGCGATCAGAGCACACAAACGCTGTTTAATATAAATTACGTCTTCCTGTCCCCAGAAAATTGACACAATAAAAGGAAAATTATTGATCTCTAGGCAAGTCAAGAGACATCAAGAATAAATGTTTAATCATGCAACTAACTTTAAAAACAAGGGGATATTAGCAAGTTTAGAATGTTAAAAAGAATCCTTACCTGAATTAGAACCATTGTACTTAAATTGAATGCTAATATTCAATTCCTACATTGAGACCACTTGAAAATTTGGTTAAGGCCATTTCTTGATCTTACTGACGCTCTTGTGAATCCACCAACGCCAAAGGAGTTAGGTGTACATTTTCACCCAAGGAAAGGTAATTTTGACCCATACTTGTGCCACTTTTGTGGGAAGATACGCCTTGGAAGAATCATCTCTCGCTCTTATTTAATTATCTCTTTTTCAGGGGAATAGTGTAAAATTTCACCAATCCTTCTTTTAGGGTATTGTCTTGCTGTTGGGAGAAGAAAATACTGTACGTACATTGAGATAATTATTTCCAATAAGCTCTATACAAATCCAAAGCTTTCATTTATGGAAGGTAAGGAAATGTTGCACTTCCAAAGCAACCACCCCAGATTTAATTTTGCAGAAGCAATTAGTTTTAAACTCGAGAACAAGAGAATTTAATTCTTCTCCTAAGAGACAGTAATGTTCTTTTAAATATATGCACAGGCATTTAGATATTATATGTGCACTAGAATAACAGTAACTAATGAATAATAATTTGCAGTTTGCTCTCATTTTTCCTGCGGCTTTGGCTTTCAGCCCTATGGGGTCAGGCTGCACTCCCAAAGCCAGAGGGAAAGCAGCAGAAACTGGGCTGTGTGGAAGCAACAAATGCTGTCCACCATTCTACAAACCCATCAGCACGCCAGCTCCTGCAGCTTTACACAGAACCAGAATTCAAAGCTAGAAACCAAGCCTTGGGATACTTTTGCACAAAATTCCCTGATTTGTAACTAATCACTAAGAAGTGCAGCGAGAGTCAGTCCCAGGCCTGAGCAGCAGCAATGACTTCAGGTTCAGCCCTGATCATCCCCTTCAAAAACTTCAATACGGAACTCCAACTCTATTTCCACAATTTACAGCCATAACTCATTGGAAATGGGGAGGGCACCCCAAAACCAGAAGGGAATAGATGTGGGTGGGTCAGAGAGAAACAGCCTGATGTCTGCTCGTGCATATGGGGGTTATGACAGAGTGTTTTGCCCAAGATTAACTTGCACAGTTAAAACCACATCTCTCATCAACTGCTTCCCCATTCCTTTCCCCTGTGGTGATGCTGCTCCAGATCCTAACTCCATGTTGGTGCTCAAACCAACTTCATCAGCAGAAAAATTTTTTGTCAAAAAAAAAAAAAGTCATACTTTCACTTTTTTCCTATTTCTCATTGTGGCGGGTTGGCCCTTGGCTGGGGGCCAAACCACACACACCCGCTCACACAGTCCCTGCCCCCACCCAATGATAGGGGAGAGAATTA